>JAHLJS010000008.1:66319305-66533400 GCA_038502445.1 Eremochloa ophiuroides
TGACCCTTATGTCTTAATATCTTCATTAGATGATGCTCCTTATGATGTTTTCTGAGTTGGTTCTGCTATACATGAATATGTATAATATAGCGTAGGCTTTAGACTTTATATTTAGTAATTACATAGGTTTCCTTTACTTTAGCCGAATCTCGAGATTGTCTTACTACATTAGTGAGTCTCTATATTCTATCTCTGGAATACCATTTACTTCATTCACTCAGTTATCATTTATCATATTATTCTTGACTTATTATCGCTAAAACATTAGAGTTATTGGCTATCATAGGTTCGCACATTTATCTTTTCAATCACTGTAGTAGATTATCATAATGAATAGAATGTCTATTTATCCTTTTGGCATAAAACAAATCAACGATACTCGGAATACTTACCGGGTGAAGTGCTACAATGGGAGAATTATCTGTGCGCTTGCGGATATATTCTATAGTGTTATATTTTTAGGTGGCAGGTGTAGATTATTTTACCAATGATTTTTGGCATCATGTTAGGGATGACAACTTAACGCGAAGTGATGTTAAAAATACCATCAGCTACTCACTTATGAATGTCCAAAGCTGGTATGGAATCCATGAAAACATCCATACCACCTGCAAGCCGACCTGGCCCCACCATGTTAGGCTCCCATCTTTGTGTGGAGGCACTCCACCAAGTTAAGGTTTCCATCTAAGCCGTTGATTGAAGTGATCCAAAGGCTCATATTCGTCGCTACACCCTATATCAGCAGACCCCTGGTCCTTGATTCAAAGCAATGGAGTCATAAGATAAAGTCTTTAATTCTTCAATTCCTTATAGCTCTACCATACCTAGGGAATACCTAGCCAGCGTAGAATTTAAAGGAGTCAAGCTTCACCATTTGCGCAGCCGGACGGGACAAGGAGACCAAAGAACTGAACTTGCAGCTCACGGGCTCAGGCCATCCTTGTGGCCACCACGTACCAAAACAATCCCAACTAGCCGAGAGAGGGCGTCTTGGGCAGGCTGGGCTATAATGCCTGAGGCAAGACAACGCACGTATGGAGTATGGTCAGATAGCTGGGCTGGACAAGTGCAAACGGGCTCCTAAGTAGGCCTAATCTACTGCGTGCTTCCGCTGAGGGCCCAACGAATCTGTTTTTGCGAAGTTTGATCTGTATTTTTTTTTCATGCACAAAGAAACAGTGCATCATCTGTTTGTATTTTGTTGAGTGGTGAGCGGGTAGTACAGAGACATTGTTCTCTGATAACAGCACGACTTTCGTTGCTGTTGCTAACTGGATGTTCTCTCTTGTCACCAGTGGCGGAGCTAGGTTAGAATTCAAGGGGGCCAATTTCAGTCTTGTGATTAATCATTAGTTATAGGCATAATCTTCTTTTCTAATAACACAGCCATACAGTTCTAGTAGAGGACTTGTAAGCTAAATTAAATACTAGACAAAGTATAACCGGAACGTATGCAATGCATAAACAGTCTAGTATATGTTACTTGATGAGTGTAAGGTGTTGCAAGATGACTCCTGCTAATTGTCATTGTGTCCTTAAAGTTTTAAGTAGAAAAAGAGAGCCAAATAGACGTACTAAAATATAGAACAGAGTAATAAATAAAATATTATAACGTAGTTGCATGCAAACAGTGGAAACAATAACGGTACTCATTTGAGACATATATACATTCTTTTACATATTATAGCAATTGTTGTACCAATAGCAGTTAATTATCATTGGGAAGCTAATAAAGAGTATATATTGCCTAATACATTCATGTTTGCCTAACGAATATATATTATCATGTGTAATCATGCTTCGGAAGGGGGGGGGGGGGGGGGGCGCCACCCCCTATGGCCTAACGTAGCTCCGGCCATGCTTGTCACACACAAACACTTGGCGCCAGACTGGCCCATAAAAAAGACCAATTAGCGCGGGGCTGTTTAGATTTGGGGGGTAAAATTTTTTATCGCATCTGATGTTGTATAGGATGTCAGAAAGATTTTTCAATAAAAATAAAAAATCAATTACTTAGCTTGCTATTAAACCGTGAGAAAAAAATTATCAAGTATAATTAACTTGTCATTAGCAAATATTTATTTTAGCACAACATTGTCCAATCATGGTCTAATTGGGATAAAAAGATTCGTCTTGCGATTTAGATGCAAGCCGTGTAATTTTTTTTTTATCTATATTCAGGGCCTGTTTGGTATGGCTCCAGAACTCGACTTTAGGCTAAGCTGGCTCAGACTAGTCAAACACCCTAACTCTGGAGCAGTTTAACTCCATGAAGTTCTTGAAACTCTAGTTTATTTTTTTTGAGCACCTCTTTCTCACCTTCATGCAACTCTAAAATAGACCTAGACATGGAGTTTTGAAAAAATTACCCGTAATTGTCATCGGTTACACACTCTAGACAAAAACGCTTAAGAGTTAGCTCCACATAGAATTCTAGAGTAGAGCTGCATCATTCGAAGTTGTAGTCATCCCAAACAAGCCTTTAATGCTTCATGCATGTATCCAAATATTTGATATGATAGGGTGTGATGTTTTTGAGGTGTATTAAATAGGATCCGATCTGAGACTGTGTTGACGCTGGACAGTTTGAATTTTGCATAATGTAGCACGTGTGTTAAACTTTTGCAATAGGTGTTCAATCATGACATAAGTAGACTTAAAAGATTTATCTCATAATTTTTATATAAATTGTGTAATTGTTTTTTTTCACATTTAATGCTCTATTCATACGTCTAAACATTCGATGTGATGTGATGTGAAAAGAAAAAAAGAATTTTGAAGGGAACTAAATAGGGCCCGAGCATTCAGCAGCTACTGTTAGAGTAAGACTAATAATACAGCCCACCTGCTGGTTCTCTCAGCCCAATCATATAGTTTTTTTTGAAAACAAAACCGGGGGGAGGGGGGAGAGCTTCCCCACCATGCATTCATATTATAAGGGGGTACCCAACAGAGCAGGTGAGTTTACAGAGTTACAAGCTAGAAGATAGGAACACCAGCCTTCAAGGCCGTCTACAAGTTCCGTCTTAGATGTTTTTTTTTTCCAAATTACAAGGTCATCAAACACTCGCGCCACCACCATCTTGCTATCACTGTGTTCGTTGCGAAAAATCCGCCCGTTCCTCGCATCCCACATCCTCCAGAGTATGGTAAGAAGCACAAATGACTAGACTTCTTTATGCAGACCAAAGGGCGGTGTAAAGTCCCAGATGTTATCATCGGACAGGTCTGTGGCATCGGCGAGGCCAAGTCTACTCCAAACCCCAGCACTCACAGGGCAGTCGATGAAGGTGTGCTTCCTGTTTTCAATCGCGCATGGGCATCTCTGGCAAGAGGCATCATCCAGGACATGCTTGGCATGCAGATTTGATCTAGTGCTTAATCTATCTTTGAAGTAGAGCCAAGCAAATACCTTCACTTTATTTGGCACCCGTGTGCTCCAAATCCATCTCCCATTGGAGTCTTGGGCCCCATGTCTTTCGTCGAGGACAGCGTAGGCATCTCTGGTAGTGAACGGCCTTTTATCTGTGCCCTGTGAAAGTGTAACACCCTGCAAGGAGGAGAGCAATGTTGCTAGCTGGGCACTAGCAGCATAAGTCAGCCTAGGCCTAAGACACAGATCAAACCTATTCTGGAAAACATGGTGAACTGAAACATTAGGCCTTGGAGTGTGAGAAAAGAGGGCCGGGAGAGAGGAGCAAAGGGGGCCCTCCGGCAGCCAGTCGTCGAACCAAAAGGAAGTAGAGGCGCCATTCTGGACAGCGACTGTAGTGATTGACCGGTAAGCGTTGAGCTCGTCGCCAATAATGTGCCATAGATAACTCTGATTGGAGCTAATAGGAGTGTCAAAGGAGCCGGCATCTCTAAGAATCCAATCTCGCCAGGCAGTCTTTTCGCCTGCGAAGAGCTTGTCAACGAACTTCATGAGAAGACATCTATTTTAAAGGTGGAGATCTTTCACGCCAAGGCCTCCATTTTGTTTTGGAGCTCGAACCTCAACCCACGCCACAAGGCACCGGGAGCCATGGCAGGTGTCCTCGCCGGTCCAGAAGAAAGCCCTCCGGAGGCGATCGATGGCATTGATCATAGTTTTTTGGAACATTAACAGAAGACATAGAATGGAGCAGGACCGCGCTAAGGACGGAGGAAGACAAGAGCAGCCGGCCGGCGCGGTTGAGTAGGGAGGCACGCCAACCAGATAAATGTTTGTTCTAGTAGTGACATGTGACTAGTTTGTGGGCTTGTGAACCTAATATTTGACTAGAATATGAGCATTTTGGTATATAATTCAACTTTGTCAAGATAACCTCTAATGGCGTGAAAAAGCTTACCAAAGGACAAACTAAGTTATATATTTGTGCAAATAATCTAGTTAAATGCTTAAAAGAAGGAAGCTAATGCTCACAATCTAACAAGTGTTTCCCTCCATTGGTTCCAAATCCTATCCTACCCATGCTATCCTTTTGTGGTCATTGATGACAAAGGGGGAAAGAATGGAACAAAGTATGGAAGAATGGAACAAAGTATGGAGGTGGAGCGATGAACCATCATTAGGCCGATGATGGGAGAGCTATAGGCCAAGTGAGAGGGATCACAAAATTTAAAATTTTTTTCTCACACTTAGAGGGAGCAAGTTCACGAGCATGATTGCAAGCATTTGATTGTACATTTTCATATGTTTGATGCATTGCATTTGTACTTAAATTCAATATATATGCTTGCTTGGTGTATGCTAGACTTAAATTGTGTGGTGAATTGAAGTACTAGCATGCATAGGAAGTGGTAGCTAGTTCCCGGTCTTTCCAAGTGATTCTATAGCCTTGTTTCTAATATTGATCTCATGAGGTATTCTAGTGTCTTTGGTTGCAAAAATTCTTCCAAGTGAAATCTACCTATCCATGATGCTAAGGAAGGTTTATATATGCATTCCGATGGTATCGCGCTTCAAAGGTCCAGTTCTATAAACTTTAGCATCAAATTGGTAGTAGTACCTCTCCCACAATCCTAATCCAATGCATATGTGCAAAGCCTTTCAAATCCAAACACTTGGCACATATGTAGGGGAGCTAATACTACAAAAATGAATTCATTGCATATCTTTGTAGAGGTTGTCATCAATTACCAAAAAGGTAGAGATTGAAAGCTCTATGTTTGGTTTTGGCTAATTGATGACACCTAGTATCTAACCATGTGCTTTAGCTTTGATTTACAAGTGTGGTTAGAAGATCAAGTGTGGAACTATGACGGCGTCCAAGTCTTTGGTGTAAGCCCATCAACATAAAGATCAAAATTCTTCTACACTTGATGCATTGGATGGAGCTTAAGGCAAAGGTGAAATCAATAGGGCTCTTTCCATTTTTGGTGATCAAGACACTATATAGAGTATGATCACATTTAGAATAGATAGCCGTACTATTAAGAGGGGAGTCATTCCATGGTTAACACGGTTATCAAGTGCCATTGGTCGTTTGGATCATGCTTTGCATTAAGATCTAGTGGCTAACTCAAAACCTTTGCAAAATAACTTTGAAAAAGGCTAACACTCTTCCAGAATTGTTTCATATATAATAAGTGTTACTCAACGTAAGCAAAGAACTTGACACGGGCTCAATTTCACCTAAATCAGAGCGTCGGAGGCTTTGATGGCTGAGCGTCGGACCATTTTCCAGGGTCCGACGGCTAACTGCCCAGTACACGCGAGCGAGCGTCGCAAGACGTTTTTCAGAGCATCGAACTAATGTTCATTCGTCCGACGGTGCTGCTCAGCTAAGGAGCGTCACCAGCGTGACACGTGGTGATCGTTGAAGCGTCGGACATCTTGGTTTGGTCTGACGGCTACCGTCGGACGTGGTCCGAAGAATTATTTGCTCTCGGGTTACTTCGATGGCATAACTCATTGGTTCGATGACTCATGTCCGACGATCGTCGGACTATTTCTCCCAGTCCAACGATCCGCAGTCAAAGGCGCCAACGTTCGAATTCAAACGGTAACGTTCACGTGGAAGCGCACGATTCGACGGTGAGGTAGCGTCAGACTGTAAGCAATAGTCCGAGGCCCCCGAGCGAGAGTCCGACGCCTCGCAGAGAGAGGGTAACGGCTAGAATTGTTGGTGGAACTTTATAAATACTTCCTAGCCGGCTCTTGCTCACTCTCTTGGCTCTCTGACTTGTTGATACACCTTGTGAGCACCCTCCTAACACTCTACTCACTTAGATTGCATAAATCTCATCCATTGTGAGCTAGAGTGTGATCCAAGTGCATTGTTTCGATCCTTGCATCCATTGGCACTTGTTGATCGTGTTTGCTGCGGAGTTCTCTCATTTCTCTTGGTGATTGCCATCAACAAGACGGCTTGGAGCAGTGGAGGAGCTTGGCGAAGTTGGTGATTGTCTCTGGCCACTCCTGGTGATCTTGTGAGGATTTTGGTGTCTTCCCCGGCGGAGTGCCAAAGGTAACCTTAGTGGATTGCTCGTGTCATTGAGTTACCTTGCTCGTGGTAGGTTCTAATGGTGCTCATTGGTTGAGCTTGACATTGGTTGTCAATTAGCCACCGAACCACCGAGTAGTGGTCGACGCAACGATGATGTAGCATACCGGCAAGCACGTGAACTTCGGGGATAAATCGGTGTTCATCTTATGTTGATCATTGGATTTCATTGGACCATCATCTTCGAGTGTATTGGTATATCTCCTGGTGATTGGTCATCTACTCTACTCGGCGGTATAACCACTCTCTACCTATCTCTTTACTTTGAGCATTTTACTTGAGTAGTGTTAGTACTTGTAGGTTGCACCTAGGAGTAAAGTAGTTGCTACGTAGGCTAGCTTGTGTTTCTTCTAGAGATATAGCTAGAACGGTTAGGAAGGCTTGCATTTTTGAGTAGGCTAACGCAAAATTCGCTTCGCCGTTGTTATTACTAACCTTTGGTCAAGTGTTGTTTGTAGAGTTTTAAATAGGCTATTCACCCCCCTCTAGCCTCTTTGGACCTATCAATGGCCCCATTTATCTCTCTCACAGAGATTTTTTTTCCTGTGCTCAGGCTGGCTCATCGGTCTGTGCCATTTCGCGTTGGTTGGATTTGATCCTGGGGTGGGGTGGGCTCGCGGTCGCGGCGATAAGACCAACCGCAGTGGGTCTTGTAAACTCACCTTGCAGGAGCTCTTTCGACCCGCAGCGGTCTCCGGTAAGCCATTCGGAATGAGCGCACATCCGCAATAGACAGAGGGGTAGCGTTCGTACGGTAGCAGCGCGGGCCCGCCTCCGACTTTACTCCCCCAACGGTCCTCGGCCCAAATCGAAGCATCCCGAGCTGCGGCGTCGCGGCCCGCTGCGCTCCGCCCGCCCCTCCTCGGTGTCGCGGCCGCCGCCCCGCCCCTCCCCGGTGTCGCGGCCGCAGTCCCGCCCCTCCCCGGCGTCACGGCACGCCCTGCCCCTCCCCGTCCATCCCGGCGTCGCGCGCCCACCCGCAGACGTGCGGCGTCGTGACCCGATGCGCTTCGCCCACCCCTCCTCGTTGTCGCAACCGGCGTCCCACCTCTCCCCGACCGTCGTGGCCCCGACCCTCTGGCATCGCGGCCCCTCCCCGGCGTCGCGGATCCTCCTCTTCCGTCCCCGGCGTCACGCCCCGACCCGCAAGCGCCGCGTACAGACGTCGCCATCCAGTGCGTCTGGGCGGAGCCGCCGGAGGCCCCTCGGCCCTCGAGGTAGGCCGGCGCGAGGTGGAAGGCACGGGTTGGGGCCGGATCTGTCGCGAGACCGGCCTCCCCGAGGTAGAAGGCTGTAACAGAACCGGCTAAATCACCTGGCCCACAGGCGCCTGTCATTGTCACTAATGACTTCTGACAGCCGGGCCCGTGTCCCAAATGATCTAGGCAGATCTGTCGGGCTACATCAGCGCCCTGAACTCCGCAGGATCATCATTGCAGAATCATCACAGGATTACAACATTTCATAATAAATTACATCAGAGTACAGAAGCGGAATATTACATAACTTAAGTTTACAAACCAGTTGTTCCAAATAGAATTTAAGTACTATTATTACAAACCATAGATAGTGGCGGTAGCAGTTGAATAATTATACAACATTATGAATATGATAACTTGGACCCTGCCCACGGGTCCCACTTTACTCTTCCTCACTGCCCTCCTGGATGATGGTCATGCAGCACGGAGCAAGGCAGACCTCCGATGGCGGTTCACCTGCAGCATGGGTTACAAACCCTGAGTACTTGGGGTACTCCGCAAGACTTACCCGACTAAGGGTGTAAAATGAGACTCAGGAATGCAGGTCATAGGTAGGGCTAGCAGAGGATAAGAATTTGCGGAAAAGCATTACTAAGCAATATTTTATTTTATTGATATTATAATTGTATCCATAGTTCTAATAATCAACCTCAACCATCATCATTCATCCATTTCCTTCATTCAATCAGTTGACCTAGTTGAGAACCACTTCTCGGGGTAGGAAAGTGGATTGAGTCTCCATTAACCGAGGAGCACGTCGATTCGAATCCAGAAATAAACCCAGCTGGGGATTCTAACCACACTGCATATGCAGCACGCCGGCATACATATACCAACCCGTCGTTACGGCTTTGCTATCCCGGAACCGGTCCTGCGCCACCCGAGAGCACAGTACACCACTCGTCTCCAGGCACGCCGGCCACGTGGGTACAAGCTACTCTCGCCATCTCTCCACTCCCAGTGCGTGGTTGTCGGTTCCAGCAATAGCGCTACCGAACTCTAGGCTTTCCACATTGGTATGTGGCTAGGCTGTTCATCTCGATCCAGCACTCCGACAACGAGCGGTCCCTACTTTTATTTTGGTTCGTGCCTGCCGGGTACCAAGTCATGGGAAACGCCGTCCCAAGAGCACAACACCCGGCGAAACACATTTCGGGTGATACCGACCAGTTCCAAACTATTCCGAAGGCGATCGTGCATCGGGACTCTAACCCGAATACACATCAACCAACGGATAACAAGTTTTTCACCAATCATAACATAATCATAGCACAGAAAATAGTTTTTCTTTTTGCAAAGCTAAGTTCATTAAGCATGACTAAGCATTTTTCAAACTTTTTATTTAAATCAGGTTTTCAGGGTTATTATTTGGGACAATGCATCTGGATAGGTGACAATCAACTCCTATTAACTTAATGCAATAATTTAATTCGAATTATAAAGATTTCACAGTAGAGGGTTAATGCACCGGGGCTTGCCTTGGATCGAGAAGAGGGTGGGATCGGGATCAGTCCCGCAGATGTCGAAACCCTGGATCGCCTCCGGATTGACCTCTCCCGCAGTGGCCTCGACCTTCACTTCGTCGTTCCCGGTCACTACACGTGTGCAATGATGCATGCTTAACATGATGCAATACATAAATAGAAATGCGATAATCAAATATCAATATCTTGAGTACAACTTTCCTTCACGGAGAAGCCGTAAACGAGATCTCAAAAAGTAAATCGGCGTTTTACTTTAAAACCTATTTTACAGTCATAGAAAGCCGCTGCACAGCTTGATGACTACTACAAGGTACTAGGTTATCAAGTTTGCCAAGGATCACATAGTGAAAGACCCTTGGTCTTCATTCAACCCAAAAGCCACACAACAAACCTAAATCCATTTCTCCTATCCATTTTATTTATTTTTCCCTAATTAACATATATTTACTATCTGACCAAACTAGTTCAAATGTGCCCAAATTTTACCAACAGATAGATTTTATCCAGAAACAGAGCCACAATTAATTTCATGATTTTTGGATTTACAGAGAATTAATTAAAAATGCACAAACTTGCTAATATCAATTAATCTACTGATTTATTTACCAGGAAAAATGTACTGGGGAACCACATTTCATATTTTTAACAAATACTACATGTTACAGAGAGCATACACAAATATTTTCAAAATTTTTGAACCAACAGATTTATTCATATGAAAATAACAAGTATCAGCACTATTCATACAAATATAAATAAGAAAAGCATTTGAAAAATTCGCTGGAAATAAAGAAGGCGGCCCAAACGACCGAGGCGGCCCAGCTGGCCAGGCCGGCCCAGCCGCGGCCCGCGAGCGCTCCCGCGCGTCCACCCGCGCGCGCGGCCCACGCCCGCGCCCGCTGACGCTGACAGGCGGGTCCGGCCGGTCAGGGTCGTCCCCTTCCTCCGGCCGGCCCCCGGTGCGCGCGCACGCGCACGCGCACGCGCACGCGCACGGCCGCGACGGCGCTCGCCGCCGGCGACCCCAACGACGAACCCGAGCGGCCCAACCATACCCCTAGGATCACTCTAACCACCTAACGACTCTAGCCTAGCCTCGAACATCACCGACGAGCCCTCCACGGCCATGGCGGGAGCGGCGGCACGGCGAAGCCGTTCCAGCCACGGTGAACCAATAGCAAGGAATCCAAGGGGTTGGGGAGGTCTAGGAGCTCACCACGAAGCTGACTAGCAGGCCGGTGAGGACGGAGACGGCTCGGAGGGATCGGCTTGACGACGGCGGCGGATCCCGGCGGCTCGGCACGAAGGCGACCTCGCGTTCCGGCGAACCTAGGGAACAAGAGGACACACCGACACCAGGATGAGGATCAAGGGGTCACGGGAAACATGCTGCGCGCCAAACCGAGGCCCGGAGCTCACCCAATCTAGCTCGTGACGACGGCGGAGCTCGCGGCGGCGCCCTGCCCGCCCGCGAGGAAGACAACAGCGTTCCGGCGGCTACGAAGCTCCACGGCTCTCACCAGTGGACGCAAACGATGCGCACGGACGCCAGCTAGCACACTGTGAGATGGAGAGGGCGGAGATGGCGGAGGCTCGGCGAATTTGGCCGGCGACCGAGAGAGCTTGGAGGTGGCCGGGAAAGGAGAAAATGACGGGGAGGGGCGACCGTCGCCTTTTAGAGGGCAAAGGCGAGGGGAGCAGGCGCGGCACGACGCGGCGCACGCGTATCGCCTGTCAACGGCCACCGGGGCGCAAGATCCCGCCCGGCACGGCCGCCGCGCGCGCGCGGCCGGCACGGGCGCTGCCGGCGCTGTGCGAGCAGAGTAGGGGAGGGGCAGAGTACTGTAGCAGTAGGGTTATAGGGCTGTCGGTTTTGACCAAATTGCGACCGATTTCAAATACAAACTTGAAAAAGTTCAAAAACAAAAGTTGTAGATTTTGAAATTCTGAACATCTTTGCTTTTGGAACCAAGTTCAAATTCGAAGTAGTTTTGAAACTACAGCAAAAGGGGTAAACTAGGTTTTTGAATTTCAAACTATATTTTCAAAATTACTTTTGATTTTACACAACAACTTGAAAAATAGCCAAAATAGAAGTTGTTCTACTCAGTGAGCTTTACAACTTTTATTTAGGAAGTTTGGTCAGATTCCATATAATTTTTGAAATGGTGTTTCAAATTCATTTTTCAATTCATTGATTTGAGCTAAATTCAAATTTTTATAATAGAACTTCAAAATCTCCAAAAATAAAAGTTGTCACATTTTAAAAGATCTACAACTTTCATTTAGGTGCCATCTCAAGATTCCTTCTAGATTTTGAATTAGGGTTTTAGGGTAAGATTAGGGTTTATTCGGATCCTAAATTCGAATTTCTAATTCCTAATTCAAAATCACATTAGCCCAAACCACTCTAGGGTCCTAAGCACAATCATATGCAAATTAATTAACTTAAACATGATGACATGGCATATTTAATTATCCGTAATACCCGGGGTATTACAGCCTTCCCCCCTAAAAGAAATCTCGTCCCGAGATTAGCTATTCTAGAAACTGAAACAAAGTAATGGAAAAGAAAATACATGGGACAAAATATTTTACACGAGCTCACAAAATAAGTAGAAGGGTTTTTGATACAGAAGATACTAGTCAGACCATTACATTCATAAGGTGGCAAAGAATTCCGGAAAGTTTTCTGCGAGATAGTCCTCGGATTCCCAGGTAGCTTCATCTTCGGAATGTTGGTCCCATTGGATCTTGTACCACCTGGTGGTTCTTCTCCTGGTAACACGGTCCTTGATATCCAAGACCCGTACTGGGTATTCTGAATATGTCAGTTCGGGCTCCAGTACCACACCTTCTACATCAGTCACTTGGTCGGGAACTCGCAAACACTTCTTTAGCTGGGATACGTGAAACACATTGTGTACCTCTGACAGGTTATCTGGTAACTGCAACCGATAGGCAACTTTTCCCACACGCTCGGTGATTAAGAATGGTCCAATGTAGCGCGGGGCTAACTTACCTCTGACTCCAAAGCGATTGACTCCTTTCATAGGTGAAACCTTCAAGTATACATAGTCTCCAACCTTGAATGCTAGGGGTCTACGCCGCTGATCGGCATAGCTTTTCTGCCGAGACTGAGCCACTTTTAGATTCTCTTGTATTACTCGAACTTTCTCTTCGGCTTCATTGACTAGGTCAACTCCATAAAACCATCTTTCACCGGGTTCGGACCAATTTAACGGAGTACGACATCTGCGGCCGTACACTGCCTCGAACGGAGCCATCTTGATGCTTTCTTGGTAACTGTTGTTGTACGAGAATTCGGCCAATGCCAAGCACTCGTCCCACTTGTCGGGGTAATTCAGTGCACAGGCTCTCAACATATCCTCAAGCACTTGATTAATTCTTTCTGTTTGTCCGTCAGTCTGCGGATGATAGGCCGTACTGTGCAGAAGTTTAGTACCCAACGATTCATGGAAGGATCTCCAAAACTTGGATACGAACTGAGTACCTCGATCAGAGACAATTGTCTTCGGCACCCCATGAAGTCTCATCATGTGTTCTATATACATCCGCCTGTCATTGTCACTAATGACAGGCGCCTGTGGGCCAGGTGATTTAGCCGGTTCTGTTACAAAGGCCAGGGTTCGCACCCGTCGGCCGCCGTCGTGGTCGAAGGCCGCCGCGACGCATCTTCTTCAATTGACGGCACCCCGCTGGACCTCGGCCGCCATCCCACCCGCTTGGCTCCGCCCTTTCACGTCGACAGTAGTGGTGAGGCCGCATCTGGTGGCGCCGGTGCAGGGTGCCATCCTGGACAACGCAAGTGCTCCCCCTACATCGGGGGGCCTCCGAGTTGGGGTTCACAAGGAGGAGGGCTGGCCCAGAAGGCTTCTGGCCAAGTGGCAGTGGGGAGGTTCATCAGGACAGGCAGCGACATCTGAGGAGAGCTCCACTGCCCGCTCCAAACAGCGTCCTGCCCGAATCAGGTGTGTGCTACCTTTGATTACTATGTTCGTCATCAGATGACCGCTAATGCCACTAGATAGCTAGTGTTACAAAAAAAAGTTGCAGTTGGATTGAAAACATGGAGGAACAAGCTGACATATTCTTAACAAAAAATCGTATCAGTGCAGAATTATTGTTAGGAATCTGTAACACCCCTGGTGTTACGGTTAATTAAAAATCTGCCATGTCATCATCATTGCATGTAAATCATCCTGCATAAACTCATTTTTACTGTGCATTAACAAAAATGATTTTTATTTCAACATGTGATTGTGCATAAGTGCTTGAGAGTGATTCATTATGTAAATGTTTGTTTTTGTATGCAAATATCTAAATTAAGTTGGAAAATAAAAAGGAAGATAATAAAAAAAAACCCTAACCGGATTCAAAACCCTAAATCAAAAACTAAATAGAATCAAGTGTTGGGCCTTAAACAAAAGTTGTAAATCTTTAAAAGTTGACCAACTTATATTTTGGGTAATTTTACGAATATCAAAAATAAATTCAAATAAAACCTTAGTTTATGCTTTAAAGTTTAAATTTAAAATATAAATTCAAAAACTAGTAAGGATCTGGTAATACTTCCTTAATAAAAGTTTTAGCCCTTTCAAAATGGAACAACGTTTATTTTTCGATATTTTGAAGTTATACAGTGAAAATTTGAATTAAAAACAAATTGCTTTTTACAAATTCAAATTTGAAATGTCAATTCAAAAATTATAAGGAATCTGACCAAGCTTATTTAATGAAAGTTGTAGGCCTTGTCTAGTATAACAACTATTATGTTGCACATTTTCAAGTTATTGAGAAATATTTTATGTTTTAAACTAGATTAGGTTTAGGATTCAAATCCCCTATTTACCCCCTTTTCAATTATTCAAAAATTATTCAAAATTGCAAACTTCTTCAAAAACAAAAGTTGTTCACCTTGAACTTTCCCACAATTCATATTTTGGGAATTTTTCAACTTTATATACAAAAAGAAAAGGAATTTGAAGATTTGCACTGAAAGGGGTCGTCGTGCTACAGTATCGGCCAGGGGGGTCCCCTGCTCTGTTCTGCTCTGCTCGCGGGCAGAGCCGCGCGTGCCGCGCCGCCCGCCGGCGCTGCCCGGGGCTAGGCGGCCGCGTGTCACCGTCGACGCCGGGGCCGTGGGGGCCCTCTCCACGTCGTGCGCGTCTCCTCGCCCCTATAAAGAGCACCCGACGCCATCTTTTCACCGCCACTTCTCCATCGTCGCCGTGGGCAGGTGTTCGGTCCCGGTCGAATTTTGGCATGTCTAGTTCACTATCATCCAATTCATCTTATCTTTAGTGCGAACATCTTCTTGTGAACCTCAAGAGCCCGATCGTGCTTCGAATCGTTGCCAGACTCGCTACGAACGAAGGGCTTGTCATCGGCGCCCGCCGCCGCAGTCGCTGCCATCGTCGGCCTCTAGTCTCCGGTCGTCCTCTGATTCGACCAGCGTGCGCGCCCGAGCCTAGATGAGTTCTAGGAGCTTTTGGTGCATTTAGGTCGGCCTGGGAGGGTTCCGGTTGGCCGGAATGCCCGTGCCGCCGCGGCCGAGCCTGCCATGGCCGCCATGGTTGCGGTCATGCTCATTGAGTCTCTGATTCGTCGCTGGGGTATATCTGTGCGTAGGTCTTGTTGTAGGGAACCTCGTGGCCCACTCCCGGCCACTCGGCCGCCGCCGGCCACTCTCGGCCTTCGCCGGAGCTGGCACGGCCGACCGGCAGCCATGACCACACACCGCAGGGGGGCACGGGCTGGCCAAAGGCTGGCCGATGCTGGGCCAAGCAGGCCTGGGCCGGTTTTGAGTCATATTGGGCCGGCCCAGTAGTTCGGCAGACGGTTTCAGATGGATTTTGTGATTTGTTCTGAAAAATGAATAGTGTCACACTTTGTTATTTTCATAGGAATTTTTATAGAGCTCAATAAATTGTGAAATTTATTGTGTAGTTTCTCTGTGCTATAAAGTATTTATGAAAAATATGAAAATGGAATTTGAGTACTTTCTGTGTCTGATAAAAATATGCATTTTAAATTAGAAAATGGCATTTCCATGAATTTTGTGGCTCAAAACAATTATCTAAAAATGATGAAAATTATTGTGTCACTATTTTGAGCTGTGAGCTACCTCCACAAAAATCTGTGGTTCATTTGGATAAAGTTTAATTGCTTTATAAATTATCCTTAATTAAATGAATGATTAAAATGATATTAAGTATTAATAAATTAGGGATTTGTGCGTGACTTTTGGGTTGAGTGATGTCCTTGGGTCATTAACTTGAGATGATCCTTGGCACAATAATTAGTGTTGGGTTCTTAATTAAATTGTTAGTTTAGAACACTAATAATTTATGTTAGTCACATACGATAATAGGGTTTGATAATTGATTAGGCAAAGGGTTGATAGTGTTCTAGGGGAAAAACCAATCCGGCTTTCAACGACTGTTAAAATGGTCAATGAACCAAGGTAGTAATACTCGTTAGTAATTAGTTTTGTTGACTTACAACTTTGTCGTGAAGGAAAGTTGTACTCAACTTTCAAATTAAGTTTACTTTTTAGTAATCGGTGATTTTGTGCATTTCATGCATCATGGCATACATATCATCATGTTAAGTATGTATTATTCTTACGTGTAGTAAACGCGGGATAATTTATTATCTGAAGCAAGTCTTGAGTAAGGTCTTCACTCGGTGAACGTGGATCTTTCTCAGTGATTGACTTCAGGGTTCTATCTACTCCAAGCAACAGGCAAGCCCCGGTGCATTTACCCCTCCTTGTTATTTAAAATATTTATCACTTGAGTTAATCTAGGCTGTGTTCGGTGAAGCTGAAGTGCTGTAGATAAGCGCTGAAGTGCTGTAGAAGTGCTGAAATCTTGTGAGAGAAAAATACTGCTGAAGTGCTGAAAAATAAGCGCTTATAAGCGCTTATACCCTCAACCGAACGCAGCCCTACTGCATTAGGTTAATAGGAGTTGAGTGATAACCTATTGATGCATTACCTTTCCTTGACCACATATTATACCTGAGACCCTGATTTATTTAAAAGTATTGAAAAATGCTTAGTCATGCTTAATGATAGAGTTGCAAAAATGCTATTTTGAAAACTGTGATGATATGAAACGAATGAATCAGTTTATGGGATTGGTATTGTCCTCGTTTGGTGATGGTGTACTTGGCCAGTCCATTATCATCAACATGGATGTGTTTTCTGTACGGTCGACCATCTGTTTGGGTTAGAGTCCCAACGATCCTCGCCATCGGAAAAGGGATGTGAAAACCGGGTGGTCTCCAGTGTACTTGGGTTAGAGTCCCAATGCATGGTTTCTAACGGAAAAATATTAGGGACCATTCGTTGTCGGCCTGCTGTGATCATGACTTTGTAACTAGCCACATACTACGGAAAGCCTCTGACTCCGGTGGCTCTACTGCTGGAACCGACAACCACGCACTGGGAGTGGAGAGATGGCGAGAGTAGCGTGTACCCTCGTGGCCGTCGTGCCTGGAGACTAGAGGGGTACTGTGCTCTCGGGTGGCGCAGGACCGGTTCCGGGGTATGAAAAGCCGTGGTAGGCGGGGTTGGCATATGCAAGCTTAAGTGCTACATATGCAGTGTGGATAGGGATCCCCAGCTGGGTACTTCTGGATTCGAATCGACGTTGCTCCTCGGTTAATGGAGACATGATCCTCACCCCTACAGCGAAGAGTGGTTCGGAACCAGGTGTTTTTGAGAATGAATATGACTTTGAAAGTACATGATATACGAGAATTGATATTGAAATTATGTATATGAATAAAATAATATTGAGATCAAATAATGAAATAGGTTAGAAATGCTTTTCTGCAAAATACTTTGACTCTTGCTCAAGCCTTACCTTGACTCCCCTCAGCCTGCATTCCTGAGTCTAATTTTACACCTTTAGTCGGGTAAGTCTTGCGGAGTACCCCATGTACTCAGGGTTTGTTAACCCCTGTTGCAGGTAAACTGAGTGTGCAGTTCTGCGTGGGACCGTGCCGGTCAGCGGATCGTGCAGGGATGAAAATGTGTATATAATGAGACCCTTGGGCAGGGTGTTTAGTTGTATATCGCTACTCCACTACGAAACTCTGGTTTGGGATAATATAAGCTAGATCTGTAAATCTATATTAATGTAACTCTTCCGCACTCTTTACTCTGATTTATCACATTTGTGTAAACTGTTGTAATACTTGTAAGGTCTTTACAATGAGATCCTCGGGGAAATTAGGGTTTCCTATGAGACCCGACGGGCCACCTAAGTCAAAGGGAACTCGTGCAGACTAGTCAAAGGTCCTTAAGGACGATGACGGGGCACGTGGGCCCTATGATTAAGGCGGTTCTGTCACAGGTGGTATCAGAGCATTTCATTGTAAAGTACTTGCAGTATTACTTTACAAAAACTTCAAAAGGATTTCGAATGAATAAAATTGATGGGGTAGTTTGGTCCGAGTTATTTCCAAACTTTTCTCATTCATTCTATAGCATCTTTCCTTGATTACTTCTATAGATCTATGGTTAGGTTTTGACCTTAGTAGTGGATTAGCACCTTAAGGATGCCCTATGTTTGAAAACGTTGAGTGCATGTCACTCTAATAATTAATTTAATCAGTATATTACGTATATGTCAGGGTATCCTGGCTTGCGTTGGAACGCTCATGCATCATGACATTACAACTATTAGTAATACCCCCGATATGAATTAAATCTCTACTTTCTAAAATAAAACATGTTTCCAAATATATATTTTGTTAAAAACAAATCCTTACCTTTCTTTTCAATAGATGGATCCGCAAGACCCTACCGCTGGAATCGACGAATGCCTGGCTATGTTCGGAACTCCTATGGTGTTGTGGCAGTTACTACAGGAAGTAGGCTACTCGGAACCACCAAAGTATCGTTGGTCCCGTACTGTTGTCCTTGGTCGGCCGTGGTACGAAGTGTCACTTCGGATCCCAACTTGTACCACTACTCCGTTTTGGCCAGCTTGGGAAGCACAGGCAGAAGGTATGAGTCCTTGGGAAGGAGCTCAGGCTACAGCATTGGAAGTCCTGAGAAAGATCTGCTTCAGGTGTCAGAAAGAAGTCAGAGTTTCTACTCTGAGAATGTTTCCGTCAGAAGTCCCAGGGAATTGGGATGGTCTTCAACAACAAGCCAAGCATTTGGAAGAAAAGTCTGATCAGCAGGATCCGATATTAGTAGCCACTACTCGAGCTATGCAAGCTGTCCTTAACCTCCATCTGACCCATGAGCAAGGACGCGAGCAGTGGTAGGAACTTTACGCTGAATGTTATGAAGTACTCAAGAGTACAGAACTCAAGAAGAAGAAGGCCAATAAGAAAGCCTTAAAGTGGCAAGAGGCTGCGCGGATCAGTGATGTGGAAAAGATCGGTTTGAACGTCCAGGTGAAAGCACTCGAAGCACAGCGACAAGCAGACCAGCACCGCATAGAAGAACTGGAGGGTCTGGTGGATAGTCTTCACCTTCAGACGGAACTTCTCATCCAGCAGCGCGAAGAAGCTCATTCTTTTGCCGTGATGGCAAGAGAAGGTATTAGAGAGACTGTTGGATATCTGCAGCATCAGGATGCGATGTTTTGGGGCCTGCATAAGACCTATCAGCAACAACTTCAGGCAGCCCATCAGAACATTGCCGATCTGCAACGAGAAGTGCAAATGCTCCATGCCATGAACGATCCAATTCCAGATATAGAGGTTCCAGCAGCTGACCATCAGGAATTGTCTGGTTCAGCAGAGAATGCCGATGAAGAGTTTGAGGAAGTAGCTAGTGACTCAGAGTCAGAAGTAGTGAGTGGTTCAGTCGATTAGTTTATGAAGCTAAGTAGTCTCCTAGACCCAGTGTCAGATCAGGTCAAGTCTGAGGTTAAGTGTCCTTGTAATCCAAAACCCTGTGTCGGTAGGAAACTGGTGTAATGGTAGTTCCATAAGTTGGAGTAAGTCGACCTAAACTAGTAGTCAATGTGAACTAATGTGTAAACCTCGAATAATCCTATGTCATCGGTCAGATCATTTCATACTTAAGCTTATGAGTGTTTGGTGTGTTCAACAGTTGGTAAATTTTGTCATAGGACTAGGTTTTGCAATCACCGCTAAACTTCGCTCCATAAGTTTCTAGTCCTTGGGAAACTTCTGGATGCACTCACTCACTATACCAACTCGATACAAAACTTTGGCTAGTCCTTGATTTATTAAAATCCATTCATGTAAAATTTTTATCTTCTCCTTTCAAAACACTGCTATTTCCTTTGAAAGCTATTGTAATTGTAGTCTATGGGATATCGTGCTCCAAGACCGTGACACAGCGTCGAAATCTGGGGTCTCCTATGGATCACAACCATAGGAAATTACTGCCGGACGCTCGCTGTTGTCAAGGTTGATGGTCATGATCCTAGCCTGCAATTAATGTGCTTTCACTCCCTTTTCCCAATATCTTTTACAAGAATTCGTATCCATATTTCTTCATGAGTTTCAAAATCCTTTTGCTCTTTATAACTATATTAAAACTCACTTTGAGAATCCACATCTGACCTCTCCGAATTCTTAAGATTCTTTATCATTGCAATCATCTTAATTTCATCTGATAGAATAACAGGGACTAATTTGGAAATGATACCTAAGATCCAATCACTTGGAAGTGGTATCTGTGATCCACTGAGGATTCCGTGTTGTTTTATCGATTCTTGGTTATTTATAAATATCTTGACATCTATTTTGAAAATTCACTCCGACAAAAACTTTCTGATGCACTTTAATTCGCCTACAGACTCAGGATGAAAACCTAGCACTAGACCATGACTTTTATCTGCATACGTGTCATGCCTTGATCCGACACGTATCCCTCACTCAAATCCAACATGCTATTCCAAAGTCATTATGGTTGTGCCTATAGTAATGTCATGACCTGCGACCACGGTGCTGCGTCGAAACCTAGGGTCTCTCACGTGCCATGGCCACGCCAAGATTCTGCGAGGCACGCGTAGGTATCAAGGTCTAGGGCTATGACGTACTGTAGCTTCACAACCAATAAAGTTTCCTTGTCTGCACTGTATGTAGAAACAAATTCATCTTGCTATGATGTAACATGATCTGCGGCTGCGATACAATAAAGCAACCTGGGATCTCCTGTAACTCACAGCCACATGAGATTCTGATGGGTATATGCTCGTATCAAGGTCTGTGGTCATTGTGCATCATAGATACAATTGATATATTTTTCTCTTTTTACCAAGGTTACTTTAATTGTGTTCTATGATGGTATCTCGACCCGTGACTATGGTGCCGTGTCAAAACTTGGAATCTTCCGTGGACTACAGCCACATAAGATCTTACCAGGGTACGCACTGGTATCGTAGTCGGTGCTCCTGAACCATTATAGCGTGCAATTAATGTGTCTTCACACTCCTTGCAACGGTCCTTAAGAGATATTTCTCGCCAAAGATGTATTTCAGAGAAATAGGGTTTCAAGTTTTAGTGTTGAGAAATAACTGATTAGGTCAAATAAGAATCTTCCTCATAACAGGTAGTAAGAGAAGTGTGGACTAGTAGCTTACCAACTCAAGCGTCTAGACACTTGTCAGCTGCACAGGATATATTTCATGTGACACCCCTCGAGAAGTAACTTCAAGTGTCAAATCGTGTCATTGACTTGGTAGGAGTGGAATTGAACTAGATCTGACGCACTCCGAATACTCAGCGTGAGTCATAAACCAATAAGAGATCGTGTTACTCAAAGGACTTCAACAGGATGATACACAAGTATGTTGGAATCAATCTTCAGGAGAAGAAGCTACCTGAGAGATCAGAGAATTACTCACCTGAAAAAAAATAATAATAAATAATAATTTACCCCTTTCAAGTTTTTACGAGATGTAAAACCCTAACCGCTCTGTAGTCAAGATTTGAATTTTTTTTTGACACATTTTCTTTTCCATTACTAAACCTAAGGCTTTAGCCACTTCCTAAATCTCGAGACGAGATTTCTTTTAGGGGGGAAGGCTGTAACACCCCTGGTGTTATGGTTAATTAAAAATCTGCCATGTCATCATCATTGCATGTAAATCATCCTGCATAAACTCATTTTTACTGTGCATTAACAAAAATGATTTTTATTTCAACATGTGATTGTGCATAAGTGCTTGAGAGTGATTTATTATGTAAATGTTTGTGTTTGTATGCAAATATCTAAATTAAGTTGGAAAATAAAAAGGAAGATAATAAAAAAAACCCTAACCGGATTCGAAACCCTAAATCAAAAACTAAATAGAATCAAGTGTTGGGCCTTAAACAAAAGTTGTAAATCTTTAAAATTTGACCAACTTCTATTTTGGGTAATTTTACGAATATCAAAAATAAATTCAAATAAAACCTTAGTTTATGCTTTAAAGTTTAAATTTAAAATATAAATTCAAAAACTAGTAAGGATCTAGTAATACTTCCTTAATAAAAGTTTTAGCCCTTTCAAAATGGAACAACATTTATTTTTGGATATTTTGAAGTTATACAGTGAAAATTTGAATTAAAAACAAATTGCTTTTTACAAATTCAAATTTGAAATGTCAATTCAAAAATTATAAGGAATCTGACCAAGCTTATTTAATGAAAGTTGTAGGCCTTGTCTAGTATAACAACTATTATGTTTGCACATTTTCAAGTTATTGAGAAATATTTTATGTTTTAAACTAGATTAGGTTTAGGATTCAAATCCCCTATTTACCCCCTTTTCAATTATTCAAAAATTATTCAAAATTGCAAACTTCTTCAAAAACAAAAGTTGTTCACCTTGAACTTTCCCACAATTCATATTTTGGGAATTTTTCAACTTTATATACAAAAAGAAAAGTAATTTGAAGATTTGCACTGAAAGGGGCCGTAGTGCTACAGTATCGGCCAGGGGGGGTCCCCTGCTCTGTTCTGCTCTGCTCGCGGGCAGAGCCGCGCGTGCCGCGCCGCTCGCCGGCGCTGCCCGGGGCTGGGCGGCCGCGTGTCACCGTCGACGCCGGGGCCGTGGGTGCCCTCTCCACGTCGTGCGCGTCTCCTCGCCCCTATAAAGAGCACCCGACGCCATCTTTTCACCGCCACTTCTCCATCATCGCCGTGGGCAGGTGTTCGGTCCCGGTCGAATTTTGGCATGTCTAGTTCACTATCATCCAATTCATCTTATCTTTAGTGCGAACATCTTCTTGTGAACCTCAAGAGCCCGATCGTGCTTCGAATCGTTGCCAGACTCGCTGCGAACGAAGGGCTTGTCATCGGCGCCCGCCGCCGCAGTCGCTGCCATCGTCGGCCTCTAGTCTCCGGTCGTCCTCTGATTCGACCAGCGTGCGCGCCCGAGCCTAGGTGAGTTCTAGGAGCTTTTGGTGCATTTAGGTCGGCCTGGGAGGGTTCCGGTTGGCCGGAATGCCCGTGCCGCCGCGGCCGAGCCTGCCATGGCCGCCATGGTTGCGGTCATGCTCATTGAGTCTCTGATTCGTCGCTGGGGTATATCTGTGCGTAGGTCTTGTTGTAGGGAACCTCGTGGCCCACTCCCGGCCACTCGGCCGCCGCCGGCCGCTCTCGGCCTTCGCCGGAGCTGGCACGGCCGGTCGGCAGCCATGACCACACACCGCAGGGGGGCACGGGCTGGCCAAAGGCTGGCTGATGCCGGGCCAAGCAGGCCTGGGCCGGTTTTGAGTCATATTGGGCCGGCCCAGTAGTTCGGCAGACGGTTTCAGATGGATTTTGTGATTTGTTCTGAAAAATGAATAGTGTCACACTTTGTTATTTTCATAGGAATTTTTATAGAGCTCAATAAATTGTGAAATTTATTGTGTAGTTTCTCTGTGCTATGAAGTATTTATGAAAAATATGAAAATGGAATTTGAGTACTTTCTGTGTCTGATAAAAATATGCATTTTAAATTAGAAAATGGCATTTCCATGAATTTTGTGGCTCAAAACAATTATCTAAAAATGATGAAAATTATTGTGTCACTATTTTGAGCTGTGAGCTACCTCCACAAAAATCTGTGGTTCATTTGGATAAAGTTTAATTGCTTTATAAATTATCCTTAATTAAATGAATGATTAAAATGATATTAAGTATTAATAAATTAGGGATTTGTGCGTGACTTTTGGGTTGAGTGATGTCCTTGGGTCATTAACTTGAGATGATCCTTGGCACAATAATTAGTGTTGGGTTCTTAATTAAATTGTTAGTTTAGAACACTAATAATTTATGTTAGTCACATACGATGATAGGGTTTGATAATTGATTAGGCAAAGGGTTGATAGTGTTCTAGGGGAAGAACCAATCCGGCTTTCAACGACTGTTAAAATGGTCAATGAACCAAGGTAGTAATACTCGTTAGTAATTAGTTTTGTTGACTTACAACTTTGTCGTGAAGGAAAGTTGTACTCAACTTTCAAATTAAGTTTACTTTTTAGTAATCGGTGATTTTGTGCATTTCATGCATCATGGCATACATATCATCATGTTAAGTATGTATTATTCTTACGTGTAGTAAACGTGGGATAATTTATTATCTGAAGCAAGTCTCGAGTAAGGTCTTCACTCGGTGAACGTGGATCTTTCTCAGTGATTGACTTCAGGGTTCTATCTACTCCAAGCAACAGGCAAGCCCCGGTGCATTTGCCCCTCCTTTTTATTTAAAATATTTATCACTTGAGTTAATCTACTGCATTAGGTTAATAGGAGTTGAGTGATAACCTATTGATGCATTACCTTTCCTTGACCACATATTATACCTGAGACCCTGATTTATTTAAAAGTATTGAAAAATGCTTAGTCATGCTTAATGATAGAGTTGCAAAAATGCTATTTTGAAAACTGTGATGATATGAAACGAATGAATCAGTTTATGGGATTGGTATTGTCCTCGTTTGGTGATGGTGTACTTGGCCAGTCCATTATCATCAACATGGATGTGTTTTCTGTACGGTCGACCATCTGTTTGGGTTAGAGTCCCAACGATCCTCGCTATCGGAAAAGGGATGTGAAAACCGGGTGGTCTCCAGTGTACTTGGGTTAGAGTCCCAATGCATGGTTTCTAACGGAAAAATATTAGGGACCATTCGTTGTCGGCCTACTGTGATCATGACTTTGCAACTAGCCACATACTACGGAAAGCCTCTGACTCCGGTGGCTCTACTGCTGGAACCGACAACCACGCACTGGGAGTGGAGAGATGGCGAGAGTAGCGTGTACCCTCGTGGCCGTCGTGCCTGGAGACTAGAGGGGTACTGTGCTCTCGGGTGGCGCAGGACCGGTTCCGGGGTATGAAAAGCCGTGGTAGGCGGGGTTGGCATATGCAAGCTTAAGTGCTACATATGCAGTGTGGATAGGGATCCCCAGCTGGGTACTTCTGGATTCGAATCGACGTTGCTCCTCGGTTAATGGAGACATGATCCTCACCCCTACAGCGAAGAGTGGTTCGGAACCAGGTGTTTTTGAGAATGAATATGACTTTGAAAGTACATGATATACGAGAATTGATATTGGAATTATGTATATGAATAAAATAATATTGAGATCAAATAATGAAATAGGTTAGAAATGCTTTTCTGCAAAATACTTTGACTCTTGCTCAAGCCTTACCTTGACTCCCCTCAGCCTGCATTCCTGAGTCTAATTTTACACCTTTAGTCGGGTAAGTCTTGCGGAGTACCCCATGTACTCAGGGTTTGTTAACCCCTGTTGCAGGTAAACTGAGTGTGCAGTTCTGCGTGGGACCGTGCCGGTCAGCGGATCGTGCAGGGATGAAAATGTGTATATAATGAGACCCTTGGGCAGGGTGTTTAGTTGTATATCGCTACTCCACTACGAAACTCTGGTTTGGGATAATGTAAGCTAGATCTGTAAATCTATATTAATGTAACTCTTCCGCACTCTTTATTCTGATTTATCACATTTGTGTAAACTGTTGTAATACTTGTAAGGTCTTTACAATGAGATCCTCGGGGAAATTAGGGTTTCCTATGAGACCCGACGGGCCACCTAAGTCAAAGGAAACTCGTGCAGACTAGTCAAAGGTCCTTAAGGACGATGACGGGGCACGTGGGCCCTATGATTAAGGTGGTTCTGTCACATAATCCTTTTCCAACTGAATAACCACTGAACTGAACAATCAATGTTTTCATTCTCCTCCATCCCATGTTACATGCATGTGGTTTTTATTATGAATCTTGTAGACAGACCAATTAGACATTGAAGAAGGTAAAGACATTGGAATCCTTTTTTGTCTTGCTCCTACACCTGTTGTACAAGCAAGCTAAGATTCTGTTTCTGTATAAGCACAGTCAGAAGTATAGTAGAGGAACCAGGACTAGTAGGATCGAAATCTAGCAATGCAAATGTCGTGCAACCGAAATTAGTAGGAATAAGATATGATCCTAATGTACTGAATGATCCTCATGTTGTTCCACATTATGTTTTTACAAAGTTTGTTATACAGTTATGTTTGTATTTGAGATATCTACTAAATTATGTATTTTATCCCTCACTTTTTCTGAACTAAGAGTATGTGTGCTTGGTTTGGGTTGCTTTTTATAAAGTAGTATTTTGCAGTTGGTCATGTAGATTACATGAATCATATCCCTATTTCCTGGAAGAAGATTGATATACATTGTCTTTTTTTGACCAAGGCTAATTAACTTTTGTGCATCTTATTTTAGGATGGACCCTAGGCAGACCACTGTTGGTGAAGATTCACAAGAGCAATTTCCTGGTGCAACATAGGTGCATACCAGACTGGCTGGTACCCATATATGTATGGGTACCAAGGTCCTCAACAAGGTTGGTTACCCCAAGGATTCCAACCCCGTCCACCCAACGTTGCAATGATGAATCCAAGCGGCTATGCCCCCAGAAGGTTTTCGGCAGCCTGAAGTACAAGAACAATGTGTTCACAACCCTGAGGCAGAGGTGGTCGAAGTGGCAGCTCCCACATCAAAAAAAGGAACAAAAATGCAGGCATTCCAGAAGAAGATAAAAACCTTATCAAGTCATGGCTTGAGATAAGTTGTGACCTAGTTACAAGTACTGGAACGAAAACGGATCGCATGTGGGAGAGGATCATTAGACGGTACAATTTGAGGAGAGGATCCAACCCAGAGAGGACGTTGAAGTCCCTACAGAGCCGTTGGGACACAATCAGGGCTGAAGTTACCCTCTTTGCATCCCACTATGTAGACAACATTCGAGAGAATCCTAGCGGGATGTTCGATGGCGATAAGGTATGCATTTGTTGTAGCTTTACTTTACATTCAGTTTGTATGTATCAATCTATGCATGTGAGCCTTGTGAAAAGCTGAAAACACATTTGATGCCTTAACTCTTTTAACTAAAAATGGTTTTGTGTTTGGATGACCTCTAATCCATCCTTGCAAAACTTTAATATGCTAGCCAAACTTAAGATTAGGGGCCTGTATCGTGTTGTCTTTCACATGACCTCCCAGCCCTTGACCCTTTTCGACCCTTGCTGCAGCAGCACTAGGACAGCAAGGTCTCTCTATCTCTCCATCTCTCCTCCTTTGTATGCTCTGCACTCTGCACAACACAACATCAGGATGGATGGCTAGGCTCATGCAATTGTGATTCCACAAGTATGAGGATGCACATCACAGCACATCACTCTCCACTTTCACCGAGGACTAGTTATTCTTAGTTCACAAGTATGAGATGTGCCCACATGCATGTAAATTACCTTGTGTTTGCTATCATTATAATATTAACATAAAAATAAGCAACTCAAGTTCTAATATATATATATATATATATATATATATATATATATATATATATATATATATATATATATATATATATATATAATGTGTTCATCATGAGGGACTATGTGTGCCTATATAGGTATGAACTTCACATTACTTATCTATATATTTTCGTAAAACCAACGATTGCAGGAAGTAGACCCCACCTCTGGTGATTTATTTTTCACCTATTAAACTGAAGGCCATTTACTGGCAACTAATCAAGTTGTGCCTGTGCTGTTTGGGTTTGGTGTGCTAACTAGTTGGCAACTAATTTGCTTTGGTGTGCTGCTTGGCTTGCAACTAATTTGCTTTGGTGTGCTGCTTGGCTGGCGCACCTAATTGGTCCTAGCTAAGTAGTTGGCAACTACTTTGCTTTGGTGTGCTGCTTGGCTGGCTTTGGTGTGCTGCTTCTGTTGCTTGGCTGCCAACTAATTGACAGGTGCTTACATTCTGGTTGCCCAGCTTATTTAGGCTAAGCTCCAACTAATAAGTAATAACTACTTCTATCTCAACTAGTTGCCCTGCCTGCTTTTTTAATGGAGAAGAATAAGATAGCAGACCTAAAGAGAAGAATAATTTTATAGTCCATTACCTTGCAAGTGCTCCTAGAATCTCTACTGCTGCTGAGATCCCCGCCTCATCCAGTGGTGCTCGATCAGATCAGACTGTAGCTGGTAGTGTGTGTCTCGGTCCTCAAGCCTATGGTGTGCAGCAACAAATGCCTCTCGATCAGGATTGTTGTTGTATGGAACTGCTACATGTCCTATATCATGAAAATCAGTGTCCTCAGCATTGTGTTGTTCATCCTCCACAATCATGTTATGCAAAATGATGCAAGTCATCATGATATCATTGAGCTGGGAACGGTGCCAACCTTACGCGGGACCTCGGATCACCGGAAACCGAGTTTGCAGCACACCAAATGCACACTCAATATCCTTGCGTGCACTTTCCTGTTGGGTGGCAAAGTGCTGGGTCTTCACCTCCATGGGGTGACGAATAGTCTTAACAAAGCCCGCCCACTCCCATCGGCAAGGTAGTACCCCATGTTATACGTCCTTCCATTGACTTCAAAGCAGACGGGGGATGCACGACCCCATAGGTAAGGCGAGAATACCTGGGATCTCTGGAGGACGTTAATGTCATTGTTACTACCAGGCATACTGAAGTAAGCATGCCAAATCCATAGATCGTGTGATGCAACCGCCTCTAAGATCATTGTTGGATGCTTCCCCCTACCCGTGAATTGACCCTTCCAAGCTGTTGGGCAGTTTTTCCACTCCCAGTGCATGCAGTCAATGCTACCCAGCATCCCCGGAAACCCACGTTCCTCACCCTCTTGAAGAAGCCTAGCTACATCGGCAGCGTTGGGTGCCCTTAGATAATATTCACCGAGAACCTCGATGACAACCCGATAGAAATGTTGCAATGATTGTCTAGCAGTTGACTCACCAATACGCACGTACTCGTCAATGGCATCTGTCGGGACACCATAAGCGAGAATGCGTATAGCCGCGACGCACTTCTGCAGAGCCGATAGACCTTCCTTGCCACAGGCATCAAGCTTCTTTTGGAAGTAGTTATCATGTTCTTTAACCGCTTGTTTAATGCGCTTGAAAACATGAAGTCGCATCCGGAACCTGAAAGAATAGTTAAGCTATGAGCTAATACACACAATGAGGGATCGATTTTGCCAATATAGTGACTTTTACCTTCTACAGAACTGCTTTTCAGAGTAAACAGGATTCACAGCAAAGTAGTCGGCTTTGATCCTCATGTCACCGGAAGGAAGGTCCCTCGGCTGGATTACTTTTGGTGGCGCATCGGATCGACGGCGTCGGCGCCTGCTACAACTCTTTGATTCCACGAGGTAGTTGTATGTGGCTTCCTCCGCTTCATCATCATCACCGAACTCACTGTCAGATTCTTCCTCCTCCATCATCCAGTGGCTGCACAAGGTACCAGAGAACCAATCCATCGAGTTCATAGTTGTGAAGCCTGCGCCGCGGCCGTGGAGCCCGCCTCACGGGCCTGTGGCCCTGCCAGGCTCGCCGTCTTCTCCGACGCGCCTGTTGGATCCGCCCTCCGGGGCGTGGCCTGGGCGGAGCAGGGCACAGGCCAGGGCAGAGCAGTGCAGGGAGGGGTGCGCGGAGCAGGACAGGGTGGCGCAGACTGCATGAGGCGGGCGGAGCACGGCGGCGTCGGGCGGGTGGAGAAAGGCGGCGTCGGGCGGGCGGAGCACGGCGGCGTGGGCGGGCGAAGCAGGGCGGTTGGGGCGGGCGAAGCAGGGCGATTGGGGCGGCCAGATCACGGCCGCGTGGAGCGGTCGGAGCACGCCGGCGTCGGGCGGGTGAAGCACGCCGGTGTAGGACGGGCGAAGCACGCCATGTGGGCGGGCGGAGCAGGCCGGTTGGGGCCGCCGGAGCACGGCGGTGTAGAACGGGCGGACCAGGCCGGCGTCGGGTGGGCGAAGGCGCGGAGCAGGGCGAGCTGGGCGGGCGGAGGCACGGAGCAGGGCGAGCAGGGCGTCGTGCGGCCGGCGGCACGCAGAGACGCATCGGGGAAAAGGAAGAGAGGGAAATATCACCTGACAAGTGGGCCCCGCTGCTATTAGTTGAGATAGAGTAGAGATATAGAGGATGATGGGTGTGGAAAAAATAGTGTATAGAGGAGGAAATCTTGAAGACCAGGATGTATAGAGGAGGAAAATAGAGGATGATGAGTGCGGTTGGTTAAAAAAATCTTTCGTCGGAGCCACGCGCGCAGGCACCTCCTCCCTCTGTCTTTTTTGACGGCGTGTTCTCTTGCCTCATTCAAGATGGACGGTTTCAACCTAGGATAACTAGCGCCCGGACATCCGGCATCTGTAACTGTCCGGACGCCCACCAGAGGCGTGCGCATCAGCGCAGAGCCGGCCACCCACTAGCACATGCATACTGACGCCAGCGAATGCATGCGTACCGCATAATACTGCATGTGATGATTTTGAAGTTAAAAAAATTTATAACTCCTAAACCATGTACTCTAATTAAAAACTGTTTACACCATTATATTTCTTGCAATAAATTCTTTAAAGCAAGACCTCACATGGATATATTCTGATATTTTTTTACAACATATATAACAATCCAATATACTTTTGCAACATTCACACGAAACACCTGCAATATACTTTTAAAACTACTAAAACAATTGATACATACTTTTGCAACATGGATATTTCATTCCTTCCAGACGACACAGAGGAGGGCAACGATCGGTCGTGTTAGCCGGAAACAGAAGAGGTAGACGACGGTTGATGGGAGGTTACGCAGGCCGTACCAGATCAGGTGCCGAAGCTGCCGAGAATGAAGAATGACCACTGTGAAACACATAAGGAGGCATAAAAGATGAGCATACGAGCATCGAGACGATGACGGGTGCTGAAAAGACACGAGGTCGTGCCGGCTAGGGCAGAGGACAATCGCCGCCGGTGGCGAGGCTCCCAATCCGGCCACTGGACATCAAATATACATCTAAAACACTAACTGCAACATCAAATATAATTTTGAAACACCCAATTGCAACACTTGCAACATATGTATGAAACTACCGAAACACACGAAACATACGGATGAAACATTTAGAAAAAAACACCTAAAACACTTGGAAACCATGTACAAAACATACACAAAATTCAGATAAAACAGTTTCAATAATACATGTGAAACATATACAACATCCGAATGAAACACTTGCAAACATTGATTTTAAAAACAAAAGTGAAACATTAAAAACATACAATTAAAACATACGTAAAAAAAAGATAAAACATTTTGAACACTTACATTACATATCTGAAATACTTACAACTTCACGTGCAATACTTCTGATCTACTTTAACAACATCTATATAAAAAAATACAAAATATATAAATGTTAAAATAATAATAAGAAGAAAAAATAAAGAGGAAACAAAACGGAAAAAAGCAAAAACGAAAAAAAAAGGAAAATAAAAATGGAAAAATAAAAAGGAAATGAAAAATAAATAAAAAAGATTAAAAAAAGAAAAAAAAAGAAAAAAAGAGGGACGAGCGCGGGGGCGCTCGGACTCGGCTCGCCCGCGTCGCGTCGCGAGGGGTGGGGCCTGGGGCTGCGGCCCGCGCGGAGGGGAGAGGGCGGCATGCGCCCGCGTCGCGTCCGGGTGTCCGGACGCCCTGGTAGGAGCATTCCCGTTAATTTAATCGTGAACTTCACGGCATATTTACACGCGTAGCGAAGCTGAAAGTTTATCATCATTTTACGGTGAACACGACGACGTTCCATAGAGGCAGAGGAGATACTAGCAGCACATCCCATTCCCATCCCTACGTGTCGATGAGGTGCGTGCGACCAGTTGCTGCTCTCCGCGCTGCCTGCGACGGAACAAAATCGGGTGCGGATGGTCCAGGCGACACAGCGGCATGGCTCGGTCCAATCTCGTTGGTCTCGTCCGCTGCCTCTCTCTCCTCGCGGCCGCCGACGCTCACATGAACAAGCAGCCCAGAGCCCCCGAACGAGCCGCCTATACAAGGTCATCGACGCAGCTGTTGCTAGCTAGTTAACTCAGCTCGTCGTCACCCATCAGCAAACTACTGCTCCTCGCCATCCTCCAGAGTCTCCTATATATGACGCGTCCTCGTATCTGTCTCGAGCCTGCTTCGGCACCATAGTCCTCATTGGAATTGAAGAAGATACTCTCTCCGTCCCAAAATAAATGTCGTTTTACGATTTTAATTATCTATTTTTGATCATTCGTCTTATTTAAAAATGTTGTGAAAAAATAAATTATTTTATTATGAAATGATTCATTATTAGAAGTACTTTAGTTTGATTTGTTTATTTTTATATTTTCGTAAATTTTTTAAATAAAACGAATGGTCAAACATCAATTTCAGAAAGTAAAAAACGATACTTATTTTGGGACGGACGAATGAGGCAGATGCTTCTCCCATCTTCAGAGAAACTTCCGATGTGATGTGCAGCAGCTCCGCGTCCAGGCTCTGATCCCGTGATCCGTGTGATGCCAGCTGAGTTTCCGTCGTCCCCGCGTCAGAAAGTTGTCTTTGCCCGTCCAGTTTAGCCGTCGTTCCTAGGTACTGTACGAGCCAACGCCTTCCACAAGTACGAGCCGAGAACTTCTGTTGCGAGCCTACATATATACTGATATTTTTCCACGCGTCGTAATTTGAATGGACATCCGTACGGCGCCAGGCCAATTTTTCCGCTACGACGGGGCCCACGACACCACCAGGCACGTGCCAGCCTTTCGCACATGGACACACACATCGCCGGCCGGCGGCCAGTGGCCACCACCTGCTCGTGGACACACACATCGCCGGCCGGCGGCCAGTGGCCACCACCTGCTCGCAGCTCGCCCCGTCGATGCACGTTGCCGCCACGTGCATCGATCGGTACCATCTCTCGACCCTGGAAGCCGTAAACATTCGGCCTATTCGCTTTGTTCTACCAGTCAGAGTCACATGGCCATGAACAGGTCCTGTTTAGTTATCAAAAATTTTCAGATTTCCCGTCACATCGGTTGTCTTTTACGTATGTATGAAGAATTAAATAAAGTAGCAGTCGTTGCATATTTGTATTTTTTACTTGACTTTTTTGAGACGAATCTTTTAAATCTATTTAGGTCATGTTTGGACAAAAGTTATCAAATAAAAAAAAGTACTATAGTTACAAAATTTTCCAAAGTTCCTAAACTAAACGCAGCCTCAGAATAAATCAACTATATAAATCAGCCCAACCGAGCAAATAAACGATCCCGCGAACCCGCCAATTATCCTCTCCCACGCCCGTTGTTGTACTTCACAGTTGCACTGCCTACCGGCCCCTCACACTGTCCTCCCAAGCTCTGATTACCACGGTAATAACAAACTAACCATGCATCGAGCTCCTGGAACAAGACTTTATTATTAGAGTTATCTCCTCGCTAACAGCGGGGTACGTCCCGGCTGTAAACCAGGCGTATGGATCCTACTATGTGAATGTGAATGATGCTTGGAATCGCAGAGAGGAGATCGTAATGTGAATGATGCTTGGAATCGCAGAGAGGCGTATGGACCCTGTTTGCTTCGTCTAAAAAGCGCTTATTTTTCAGATCTGGAACAGTATTTTCTTCTGACAAAAAATCAGCAACAGCCAAAATCGGTTCAGCTTATCAGCTCCAGTGAACAGAGCCATGCCTCCAAGCACGAAGCTGCTTTCTCGCGGTCGGCGATGCGGCAATGATGCTCGGCATAAAGGGCAGGGGAGGCTGGAGGAAAAGAAATGACCAGAGCAGCAGGATAATGACGCCAAAAGGAGCCATGATTATTTCGGTCCTTAATGGCTATAAATGGTGCCTGATCCTTGATAGTAGCCAGGATGGTCAACATCTGATCATCTTGACCATTCTGCTAGCAACACTTTTAAATTTCCTCCGGCAGACATCAGGTACCCTGGCATTAGCAATTTAGCATTGCTCAGAAAAGGTTATATTTTCTGATCAGCAACAGTCAGCAATGCTGGGGCAGAATGGTTGGCAGGTAGCCATGGAACAATGTTTTCTCTCAAACAAATCATCTATACTCTCTCCTTATCGGATTTAGAAGTCATTCTGAAAAAGGTTTTGGTCAAACATTTTGAAAATATAAGTCATGAATAATTTTTAAATTATTAAGTTTGAAAATTTGAAAACTATATAAATAGATTTTCTTCAAATATACTTTCATAAAAATATACATATATTATTTTTCAACAAATATTTTTTTAGAAATATGAAGTCAAAGTCATGGTTTGAAGACGATGCCGTTGTCCTAAACGACTTCTAAATCTAATATGGAGGGAGTACAAATCAGCCCAGCCAGAAAACGATCCAGCAAACGATCCCGCAAACCCACCAATTATCCTCTGTGTGTATCCTATGCGTAGGCAACTCCAATGATAGCTGTGGGCTGATGCCTTGTCATCTGTTAGACAGGCACACTGGGGGATACGGATACCTACCTACCAAAGCATTTTCTGCAGTTGGGGCAGCATGTTAACCAGTTATATCGTGGTTATATACACACAGAAGCATTAACAGATTTATACAGAAAAAGGAAACTGAATGAGAACTAGAACCTTTGTTTCCCTGCAGTGAAATGAAATGCTAACAGAAATTAAGGACAAGTATAGTATAAAGAGGACTTCAGTTTCAGATCAGAAAATTAGTAGAGGTAGGACTTCAATTTCAAATCAGAATAGCGTGTTTGACAGCAAAACCGACTAGCAGAACAACTTTAGGCTGCTAGTTGAGAAAGGAGAAAACGAATATGGGGTTCTCAATGGTGGTTACCAAGAATTATATATCTTAAACACCTGAAGTTTACTAAAGACATGTAGTAATACGCTGGCCATATTCTCTGAATTTTTCAAACAACATTTTTGTCGATGTTCATGCCACCACTAACCGCTTAGGGTCTATTTGAAACGTACGAATTGCAGAACAATTATACATAGCTTTTACATGAATCGGTTCACTTTCACGGAAAAAACAACGAAGTTTTTAAATATTTGCTGCATTCCCATTGCTTAAAAAAAAAACCTGCATTCCAAACAGAGCACAGATATAATAAAAGCCATGGCAACAAACAGCCAGGCAGTACATATTTAAGTGACCTGAAAGGACGAGATCATACGGCACGGCAAAAAAAAAAAAACAAAAACAAAGGGATATTTATATTGAGGTTTCATCAAGGTGATGCATGTACTGCACTGCACATGAAGTAGACAACCGCATGCAAATCTACCTCAACCAACGCCGATCTCTCTTGCCCCCATCATATGTCGTCAGGGGAATCATGGACTCTGGAAGGAGGAAGGCGAGGCAAACATGGACCGGGCACCGCATTAGCAGCTCGAAACCTTCAAGAGAGGGGAAAACCGACAGCGATCGGGGGTTAGCTGAGTGGCTCTAATCCCAGCTTTTGGCTCGATAACTGGGCTGGGCCGCTAGCACGAGGACAAGGATACGTCTAGATGATATTCATCAGTGTGTTCATGAATCCATATTGTTCTTAGCTAAAAGAGCGCCATCTTTCAGTGCCTCCCATCTGTACCACCTAATTTCTTTAACAACGCACAACTACCCCCCTGTGGCCGGCCCAGACAGAAGCTGCTCGTACAGGTTAGAAACTAACGCGGTACCTGATACGTACAGAAACGCACTGTATAAAGTACCTTGATTATCCATGAACTAGGATCAGTGTTCTTGGCTACTACCAGAGGCCAAATAAGGTTGCCTGCGATCAAGTCATCAAGATGAGACAGACGGGGACTTTCTTGCGACAGAGAAAAGGACATCTGAGAATACGAAAATCTACTGGTGCTATCTATCTTTCCGTTGGCAGCAGTAGATATACTCTGCCAGGCCTGCGTTCACTGTTCAGTCTCATCAGAATAATTAATTTTTTTATAAAATTTTTAAATAAGACGAATGATCAAAAAGGAGATAGTAAAAATCCTAAAACGACACTTATTTTGGGACAGAGGAAGTATATATCAAGATAAGAAGATATAATAAATAAGATGATAGAGATTACTTCATTCCTAAATACCACAATAGTATTGTTTAGTGGAAGCCATGATTGACTCTACAATCAACTCATACCACCAACTACACGAGACAACCAAACCCAAATAAACAAGTGCATTTCTGTAGGATCACTGGAAGCCTAGAGGGGGGATGAATAGGCCTGCAAAAACTCAACTCGAACAGATATCAAAATCCAGGGCGGCACTGCCGCACCCCCAGAGCGGCACTGCCGCACTTGGAAAACTAAACCAAACTGCGCAAGTGATATATGGATAGAAAGAGTATACTCCCTACAGTTTATTTCTAAAATTTCACTAAAGTTCACAGTTCGAAGACTGGATACCACAGAAATCCTCTAAATCACCAAATCGAAGCAAACCCTAGAACAAATCAACAACATAAGAATAAAGTAGAGACAACAGCACACGGTGATTTATCCCGTGGTTCAGCTCGCCACTTTGGCTTGCCTACGTCCACGTTATTGAGACTTGCCACAAAAGGCTAGGGTTACCACAAATGTTGCCCTATTCCTCGTTTTCAAATCAAGAGAGTGAACTCTTAAAAAGAGGGGTGATTTCTTAGCTGCACACAAAATTACAAACCTCCCTAGGCTGCCACAATGAGGTTGGCAAGCTCTAGGGCGACGCCTAGCCGGCTAGGAGCAAAGCTCCAAGGAGTAGACCTCATGAACGCCGACTAAACGTGAAACAAGTGCTCTCAAACTTTGGGAATCAGTAGATCTGCTCTCAACTCGCAGGTTGCTGCCCTTTTTCTCAAGTTTCTATGGTGAAAAGTGGAGATCCAACTTTGAGCTCAAGGTGAACAATGGAGGAGAGAGGGGAGCTGCTTTTTCTGTCTGTGACGGATAGAAAGTCGGGAGCTGGAAGAAGAGACCGTTGAGAGGAGGAAAAGTAGTATTTATATGCTGTCGTCCAACGGTCGGTTAAAGTGCGGCACTGCCGCCCTTTAAGTGCGGCACTGCCGCACTGGCAAATCTCAGCAGAAAGATGCAAGTTAGGTATTGCTGGAATTGTCTAGGTGTGAGGATGTTGTTTCTGAAATATGAGCACTTGATTTAACAGATTGGCTGACATCCCTTAGGAACTCCTTAATAGTATGGCATCCCTAAACTCAAACTCAAAAGTAAAATGAAATTAAACCTCCGTTTGAGTTGGTCACCGCCGCTGCAAGTTAGCATTGAGTTCTTTGAAACAAATATCATCTCACTTTGATTCCCTGTTCATCATCTTGATAGAAATCATTAGTTCTCTAATTCGGTGGTCATTAATACCAAAACCCACATTAGGGAGTGATTGCACTTTCAATCTCCCCCTTTTTGGTAATTGATGACAACCCAATTAGAGCTTATAAAAGATAATCATGAATACTGTAAAAAACAAGCTTTGTATGTAAAGAGGTTCTCAAGAGGTGTGGAAACGAAAATTGAATTTTCAAATTGGCATAAAAGGCCAACCATCCACACAAGAGTGAAAATAGGAGAATTTCTTTACATTCAAAAGTTCTGTGGGGTGCTGCACACTGTGTCAAACAATTAAACGTGATGCATATGACAGTTCAAAACACACAAGATTTGGCTGAGGAAGCATAGGGCGGCACTGCCGCACCCTGAGGGCAGCACTGCCGCACTGGTTTCTTCAGTCAGATCACAATCAGATTTAAACAGCACCTGAACACTTATAAGTTCTACACAGATGTAAAATAAGAAGATCCAGATCATAAAGACACAATATATATCCGAAAACGATAGAGATAGAGTCGATAATATAGCTAAATTATTACAAACCATAATGAAAATATTTTTAACTCTCAATCTCACACACTAACACACTAACTAAGCTGAAACTGAGCTCCAACTGCAGCAAGGCGACGAAGAAGAACTTGACCCCTCTAATTTCTCCCCCTTTAGCATCAAATACCAAAAAGAGAGAAGAGAAGAGAGCTCAATCCTGAAGCTGAGACCAATCGACGCCTTCATCATCACCACCTTTACCACCATGAGGGCTGTCATCATCATCAACAGAGTCTGAAACAACCGCCTTCCCTCCACGGTGAGTAGTGCCTGTGAAGCGAGTGGTGCCTGAGGTGCCTGCACCCTGAGAGGTGTGACCTGCCTGTCTCTGAGTTCGCATCCACTGCTGATGGAGGTCTACATGAAGGTTGTAGAGAATTTCATGGTCTTTCCAACGATATATGATTCAACCCATTTGGATTAACAGAAAGGGAGTTACGAAGGTTTTACTGCGCTGGTGTTTTTCATCTCGCGAGGAATTACAGGTTCCTTATTCTTACCTATATTCATGAGCCTTGTTGGTATGCCGGAAGTACAAGATGTTAGTCAACTCACTTAGAAGAATATGAAAGCTGCCCTTGGTGCCCCTTGTCAATCTTTTCTTAAGGGGGGTAGCTAAGACGAAGAAATGGCAAGATGAAGTTTCTTAGTTCTAGTGCATCGCTTGGAAGTGTCAATTGTCCCTATGGTTAAGAAATCACTATCAAGAGTAGGTGTCTTTACTTAAGCTTGTCCACTTGGTTCATTCATGTGGAGGTCATGTTTTCATCAAGGTTGATCTTTGAGTTGATATATCATAAGTTGAGAGTTCAACATTCAATACATTTAGGACAAGAAGGTATTCATGATACAAGGTGATATTGGAAGCATCCATGTTACTAAGAAGATAAGTGAAGTCTGGTTAAAGGAAGTTCATTATTTGTCGGGTACCAAAGTTAGGGGTACCCAACTTCGATGCAAAAATGCTCATTCCCAACATGGCCTGGCCCAAGTAAGGCCAGTGGAAGCCCACGAAGGCCGCGTCTACAGAGGCCCACGACATCATTCCACTAATGACAGCCTCCTCGGGAGAGCTCGGGAGAGCGGCATCCTCGGCGCCCAAAGCTCCGATTCGCCCGAGCCTCCTCGGGAGAGCTCGGGAGAGCGGCATCCTTGGCGCCCAAATCTCCGATTCGCCCGAGCCTCCTCGGGAGAGCTCGGCGCCCAAATCTCCGATTCGCCCGAGCCTCCTCGGGAGAGCTCGGGAGAGCTCAGGAGAGCGGCATCCTCGGCGCCCAAAGCTCCGATTCGCCCGAGCCTCCTCGGGAGAGCTCGGGAGAGCGGCATCCTCGGCGCCCCAAAGCTCCGATTCGCCCGAGCCTCCTCGGGAGAGCTCGGGAGAGCGGCATCCTCGGCGCCCAAATCTCCGATTCGCCCGAGCTGCATCCTCGGCGCCCAAACCTCCGATTCGCCCGAGCCTCCTCAGGAGAGCTCGGGAGAGCGGCATCCTCGGCGCCCAAATCTCTGATTCGCCCGAGCTGCATCCTCGGCGCCCAAACCTCCGATTCGCCCGAGCCTCCTCGGGAGAGCTCGGGAGAGCGGCATCCTCTCAAGCGCAATCTCGCAAAGGCATCCAAGGCACAGGTGATGTCAGCGGAGCAATCTTGGACCACAAGAGATCTCTCTGACCACTTTACAAGCACTGTCCCGTCAGGCGAGACTCTCGACGCGACTGTGCTTCGCACGCCCCTGACGGCCATACCACCTGTCAGGATTTCCCTGGCAGCGGATTTGATAGGCCCACTACGGCCGTCCTCCACGGTATGGTTTACGGTGCGCCGCCCCGTTTTCCGCCGGGATCTATCAACTTCGACTGTGACAGTCCAAGCGCCTGACGACGGGCTACGCAAGAACAGGAAAGGCGCCTACTGCGCTGTCCACTCGAAAGGACGAGCACGCCTTCCATCCGGGCCCGCCTGACCCTCGGGAAGAGCTGTTCAAAGACCGGAAATATGACCAGGGGAGATATCCCCCGCTCCATCCCATCATGCCTTCAGAGTCCCGAGCCTCGGGAGACAACGCCCTAAGGTGAATCACCCTCTTGTCACATCATACGGAAGGATAGCCGGTAGGTGTGACCCTATGGCACGTCGTAATCCAACGACTGCTGCCGCCTTGGAACTCACCAAGGTCGTGCGAACCACGACGGCCATATCCTGGAGACCCAGAGAGCTGACGACATGACGTAGCCAGACGACTGTTCCCACCTTGGAACTCACCAAGATCGTGCGAACCAAGACAGCCATACCCCGGAGACGCGGAGAAAAGGCAGTAGCCAGTCAAACGGGGAACAGCAACTCCTCACTGTAAAATAGGTAGCCGCCCTTGCCTCTCCCTTGCGACTATAAAAGGGAGAGCAGAGGCCAGCTTTAGGACGAGGGAGAAGTTCTAAGTTCTCACCCACACAAACGTACCCATAGCAAACGACTTGTAAACACTTAGACACACACAAGAGACCTGGAAGCGTTTCCCTCTCTCGCCTAACTTGTAACCCCCTACTACAAGCACCCCGGTGCAAGGCAACACGACTCTCCTCTCCACTGGACGTAGTGCTTGCTTGGCCCGAACCAGTATAATCCCTGTGTTCCCCCTTGCACACCATCCGTAGCCTCAACCGTAAAACACATATTTACTAGCCGGTGTTAGCCCCGCCAAAACTAGCACCGACATTATTAGTTTATCTGCAATGGTGAGTTACAGAGGAATTGAGCTAGCAACATTAGCATTGGACAGGAACAGGACAAGAGTAATTATTTGGAGAAGTGTTATCGCCTACAAAAGAATGAGTCATTCTGATGAGTGGAGTTGTGTTAATAAAGTTTCGGATGACACCAAGGACTAAGAATTGTGTTTAGCAGTTGCTACCTAATTGAGTACAGATATAGGCACTTGCACTTAAAAATAGTTAACTATAGCCTACCTTGGAAAAGAGAGGTGGCCTATCTATTGGAATTACCTAAGAATTTGATTGAAGTGCCTGATGTGTTCCGTGTATATAGTTGGATGAGTTACGAGTTCTTCAAAGAGCATAATCTTCCGTATTTGGAAATAGTTAAGTATAACCATCTTGGAATGCAGAGGCCCTTTTGGAAAAGAATTAGCCTAGCTAATTGGATTACCTAAGGGTTGTTTGGAGTATCTATCGAAGTCTTGAAAGCTTAATTGGATATTTAGAGCAAGGATGTGGCAACATGCAAAGTGCATGGGAAGAAATATAAAAGGAGCTAATTAAGGAAGTGAAGAAGATCCAAGATCAAACCATTCTTATCTCTTATATCCTCTTCTTCCGAATCTCGGGGCGAGATTCATCTTAAGGGGGGTAGAATTGTAACACCCCAAATTTTGCTACTTTTGAAATATAGGTAAAATAATTTAATTTGGTATTTTTGAGCTCATGAAAACCTAAGGAAATTAAATTTTTTTTCATTAAGTTAAAATTCAACTAGGTTTTAGCAACATGGTTGATGCACCCATGCTGCTGCACATTAGTTTGGTTGTCTGGGTTTTTGCTCTGGTTGCTAGTTGTTCCAAATATTTTCTTAGCTTTTCAAATTTAAAAAATTTGAGAACATATGTATTTATATTTTATTTTTTTAAGGAAAATCTCCTTTGTTCCTATGTTGGCCGAGAGGCCCAAGTTGGCATCCTCCTCCTTTCTGTTCAGACCGAAAGCATGGCCTCTCTCTGTTCTTGGCCGTGAGGCTCCTTTCCCTGCCGATCCCTTGTTGAGCAAGCCCAACCCAGGCACAGACCAGCGAGCACCTCTTTCCCTCTGCTCGGCTGTCAGGCAGGTCCCACCAACAGCACCTTCTCCTATCTGCAATCCAACTCGACCCGAGTTCGTGTTACCGCAACACCGACCGAGCCGGACTCGACCCTCCCCGTTTGATCAGCGATTTCGCCTCGGAGATCAGTATCAGCGTCCCCTATTCGTCCTATAAAGCCTCTAGAGCCCCCTATGACCTAATCTTTTCCATCTAATCGACCTGCGCCGCCTCGTCCATAGCCTACGAGCCGCTGCAGCCGCCATACTCATCTTGAACCATCGCAGCAAGCCGCTGCTACAATTCCTCCTCGCCACAGCCCCGTCATCGACGCACGGTAGTTCTCGAGCGCCATCATGTCATGGCGAAGCTCCGTCAAGCACCAATTTGGGTTTTCCTCTGCTAATTGGTCATCTGTGCGTTCGCAGTAAGGCGGAATCCGCCCCACCACGTCGCACGTCTTCCTCGGGCTCTAATTGTTCCAATCGACGGCTTGGGTGAGTCCGTCACGAGTTCCTCCATCTTCCCGACTTTTTCCCGCGTCGTTTGGTGCACCGTATCTCCAGTTCGCGTTTTCGGGCCATGGTCCGGCCATGGCGCCGCCGCCGTCGAGGCACGCGAAGAAGGTCTCTCCGTCCAATTAAGCGCCACGGTGAGCAGCCCCACACCCTACCCTTCCTCCCCAAGTCATAATGGTCGAGAATCATGGCCTCTAGAGTCCTAGCCACGAGCGCCGCGAAGCTGTAGGCCGCTGGCCATGGCGGCGACTGCCTCTGCCTATTCCCTAGCCGCTTTGAAGCCTTAAAAGTGTTCGCGTTCTCGTTCTATGTCTTCCAGTGGAATCGGCTCGCCCAATGGAGGCCGGTAGTGCGAGTTCGAGTTTTCCGGCGAAGTCTGCTCGTCGCCGGCAATGGAACTGCCGAGCGTGCTCTGTTCTTCCAGCCAGCAAAGCCCTGTGGTCTTTCTCCTTCTAATCTGGGTCACCAAGATCAGATCCTAGGGCCCAGAATCACTCTTACCCTTTCACTGGCAATTTTGTTAAAGAAACCCTCCACGTTTTGGTAATCAACCCGCCGTCCTAAAGCGCCCAGCCAATCTATACGTTCAACTCTGGAAAGCGTATTTCCGCTCGGTTGAGTCAAAATACGTTTTCAGTTTTTAACGGTTTTGCCCCCGTTTTGTTTAGGCTATAATTTCTTCATTTTTGATCCATTTGAGTTGATTAAAATTGCGTTAGATTTGTATTTGCGAGCTCTACGTATTTATACCACTGTACAGTGAGTTTGACACTTTTAAAATTTCGAGTTACTATTATATTAATTATTTTTCTATAGTAAATCTTCGGAAAATTATAACTTTTACGTTTTAAATCCGTTTTTCGTGATCTTTATATCGATGTGATCGTGAGAGGGAGTAGAATAGTTTTATAAACTTTTTAAACTGTTTTTATTCTGTTGGTGTACTGTTCTAATTATTTTCTCTTGTTTGCTTCGTGTACGATTGCCTGATGCTTATGTGGTGATGTGATGATCGATCGAGTATAGACGGTGACCAGTACGTGGACGATCAAGACTACTTCTACGAGCAGGACCAGCAGGAATTCTTTGATCAAAGCAAGTATAACATGGACCATCCTTTATGTCCTATTCATAATAATATCACAATACATATGCATGTGTCCACCTTGACAACCTTAGAGATTATAACATAGATTTGGTATCTTGATTTGCTTGATCACCTTTGGGTTATGCATTGGGTAGCTATTGCTAGTGCTTTATTAATGCCAATGATCTTGTGATTTGATTAATGGATTATGCAATGAACAATTTAATATGATTTTTATTCCTGTTCAAAGGGGGCTAGAGCCTTGGGTTGGGTGGATTGGCTCTAGTTTCTCTCCATAGGATATCTGTAAGTGTTTAATCCGGGACATATGTACAGCTGTGAGGGCTATATGGCGCTGGCTTTAGTTGTTTAAAAGACATTTTCTAACTTGTTAGAGGTTACCCGAAAGGGCGCAGTTGGGGGTTTGACACCTTTGGTGTAGTACAACTTCTAGTCTTATGGGTATAGCCGAGAAGGAATGTGCCATATTGAAAAGAGGGGTTCCTACATCTCGCTGCCACTCACCCTTGCGGCCCTAACTTGTTAGACAAACTTTTAAATGGCTTTATATGGTTCTCTGATGTTTGGGTCTAGCTAACCCAAGCATTAGAAAATCATGACTCACAGGTAAAGTGTACACCTCTGCGCAGAATTTAATAATCTATCATGATAGCCGTGCTCACGGTCACGAGTGGCCTTGGAACTTTTACAGCTAGATGGTTACTGTTACATTCATGTTATGTTTATTATTGTTGCTAATACCTTTGCTATTTATTAACCTTATTACAATTGATCATTGGATTAATATTGGGAGACGGTTTATCTTGATGCTACACAAATGCTATAAAATGAACATGATTATAAAAGCTAAATGTAGTCAAATAGTGTCTAGCCTTTTGTGCCTCATGAACCCGTGTTGTACTTGCTGAGTACGAAATATGCTCACCCTTGCAATTCACCACCACAGATGAAGATTGGAGTGAAGATTACCGCAATGAGTATTAGGCTTGGTGTCTCCCAGTCGACGTGTCCCTATGTTGGAGCTTCCGCAAGCGTGTTCGATATTAGTTATCATTTATCTATTTGATCTATATTTGTTCAAGACTATGTAATAAATGTCTATTCGGATTGTAAACACTGTGATGGTACTATTTATAATTTGTCGGCTTGTATGTGTGACTATTCCTGGGGCACATATGAGTTATTTATACATCCTATTTTGTTCTTAAAATATGGGTGTGACAGAAAGCGAACAAGCACGTTCCTACCAAAACCATTAATATCAGAGGCTACTCTATCCTTCGGATTTATGGTGTTTCTGATCAAATTGTTCATCACATAGTACAAAGAGAGTAGGCCCTTAGCCTTGCCATCAGCCATCCTGGGATCCCTGTAGAGAGCCCTCATCTGCCCAACCTCAAGGCGAGACTCATCATGAATCTCAGTAAACTGCCTATGCACATCACCAAAACCAAGAATGCGACTGAAAATGATAAAATCAACTCTATAGTGTCGACCTTCAGTCATCCAGTGAATCTCATCAGTGACAGCATTGTGATAGTAAGTGGCATGGAACTGTGCAAGTACCTCACTGTTCCATCCATACCTGAAGCTCATCAAGTCAGTCAAGTCAAATCTATCACAAATCATGATGGCAGTGTTGAACTCCGGCTCATTTCTATCTTTCATATCCTGGAAGTCCACATACTGCATGTGCACAATCTTGGATTTCCTGGCACCAAGAATAGCTGTCCTATAGAAGTTGGAGTGAAAGACAGTCCAAAATCTATAGTCAATGCCCATAAGACCAAGAGATGTATATGGGTTGGCAGCTCTAGCCTGCTGAGTCTCTGACCAGGACTTGCAATAATCAACCACAGGGTGAGGCATAGAATCATCAGGAGCATGCATCATGGGATTCTCATCTGAATCTCTCATATAGCTGTCATCATACTCATTCAGATGAGTAGGAGTGAAAGGACAACCGCTATATGAAATAGTGAATCCCTCCAGCTGGCGTCTCTCCTCATCCTGAATGTACTGCTCATGAGCGGCACGATTATCAGCGGCATAGGGAGCGGCACCGCTGCTGGTACTCTTGCGTCCCCTCTTGGACGGTTTCTTCGACAACTGCTTCTTTAAAATCCGAGGGCCGCCACTTCCACCTCTTTGCTCCATCTATGCAATAAAATGAGACTTTGATAAGAAACTGTGTAAACTGGAAATACAGAACTTGCTGCACCAAAACTTTAACCACTGAACCAACATGTACATTTTCCAAAAAACAGAGCACCTGGTGAGCAACCCAGGTAGGGCGGCACTGCCGCACCCAGCTCCTCCATCCAAACTCTGCACATTTTGATTCAGTGGCTAACTTTTCGATCCAACAGTTTCTATACCCCATTACAATCTCAGAAATCAAAGTACATCAACAGATCGGGCCATGAATTCCATCTATGAATGAGATAGGGAGATATATTCTGGATCTGAGAGGTGAGCTTTTGAAAACGAAATCCTGGAGGAAAACTAAATCGATCCACGGGAAACAGACTTTGGGAACCTGCCCCTGCAGGGTGCGGCATTGCCGCCCCTGCAGGGCGGTACTGCCGCCCAGGCTAGGGTTCCCGGAATCGATTCGGGTTTCTTCCACGATTTCACCACAAAAGCTCCCCCTAAATCCATGATACTACCCCTGGAAACACGAATCCACAACTGGAAGTCACGCATTGCATAGATCGATTATGGTTTAGAGGTTTCACCTAGATTCAAACCGAAGATTGAGGAGGAAAGATGAGCAATGTCCACGCCTCCACACCCTGACCAGCACGAGGACAAGCAAGAGATGCTGGCCCTAGGTGCACCAATGCCGGGGAAACTTCGGCAAGACGGCGGCGAGGAACACCGGCGCTCTCAACTTCACGTGAGACAGGAGGAGTTGGGGGCGGCGCGGTCTGGGAACGAAACAGAGGGAGAGACACGGTGGGGCGGCCAGAAGTAGATGAGAGAGTCGGGCCCCACGTCTCAGAGAAATTTGGGCCGAAACCGCTCAGGTTTCAGAGTGCGGCACTGCCGCACCCTATGGGCAGCACTGCCACCCTGCCCAAACAGGGACTTTCAAAACCTATTTTTTCGACCCTATTTCTATCACAGATATATATATATATATTCAAGATATTATGACCAGAAACAATCAACAATAAAAACTATGGTCATATACCTTGAAAACCTCTGTGAATTAGTTTTGAAAGACAATATGAAACTTTTCAAAAACCTTTCCTAGGTCGCTAGGTTGTCAAACTAGTGTGTGCTACATGTCAAGCCAGGTTCCTTGAATCAAGTATATTTAGTTCATTTCTCAAAGTACAAAATCTTGACTCATCGAGAGACCTAGTGAAGATATCGGCTAGTTGTTTTTCGGTGCTCACATGGCGAATTTCGATCTCCTTTGGTTTCATGGTCTCTCAAAAAGTGATGGCGGATGTCTATGTGTTTTGTTCTTCAGTGACTTACCAGGTTGTTTGCAAGTTTTATGGCACTTTCATTGTCACACAAAAGTGGGATTTTGGTGAAGTGACATCCGAAATCTTTTAAGGTTTACCTCATCCAAAGTAGTTGAGCACAACAAGCGCCGGCTGCGACATACTCGGCTTCGGCGGTGGAAAGAGCTACATAATTTTGCTTGTTAGAGCTCCAAGACATTAGGGACCGTCCAAGGAATTGACACGTCCCCGAAGTGCTTTTTCTATCTACTTTGCAACCGGCGTAATCGGAATCCGAATACCCATGTAGATTGAACTTAGAGCCTTTAGGATACCACAAGCCAAGATTTGGAGTATGAACTAAATATCTCAAGATTCTTTTAACAGCGGTTAAGTGACATTCTCTAGGATTGGCTTGAAATCTAGCACACATGCACACACTAAGCATTATGTCCGGCCTAGATGCACACAAGTAAAGTAGAGAGCCGATCATAGAACGATATACCTTTGTATCAACGGCTTTCCCTTCTTCATTTAGATCAAGATGTCCATTGATTGGCATGAAAGTTTTGATGGGCTTTACATTCACCATGTCAAACTTCTTGAGCATGTCATGGGTGTACTTCGTTTGACAAATAAATGTTCCTTCCTTCAATTGCTTGATTTCAAAACCAAGGAAGAACTTCAATTCACCCATCATGGACATCTCAAATCTCTTAGTCATGATCCTACTATACTCCTCACAAAAAGATTGGTTAGTACTACTAAATATTATGTCATCGACATATATTTGGCATACAAAGATATCTTTAGCAAACTTGTGAGTAAAGAGAGTAGGATTGGCTTTGCCTATTTCAAAGACTTGCTTGAGCAAGAAATCCTTAAGGCATTCATACCATGCTCTTGGTGCTTGCTTAAGCCCATAGAGCACCTATTGGAGTTGGTAGACATGGTTGGGGAACTTGGGATCTTCAAAACCCGGTGGTTGTTCAACATAGACAAGCTCTTGGATTGGACCATTGAAAAATGCACTTTTGACATCCATTTGATACAACTTGAAGTCATGATGGGCAGCATAGGCAAGAAGCATCCGAATTGCTTCAAGCCTACCCACCGGTGCATATGTTTCTTCAAAGTCCAAACCCTCTACTTGAGTGAAGCCTTGAGCAACCAATCTTGCCTTGTTCCTTGTCATAACGCCGTTCTCATCTTGCTTGTTGTGGAAGACCCATTTGATGCCAATCACATTTGTATTAGGTCTCTTCACCAAGGTCCACACTTGGTTTCTTGTGAAGTTGTTGAGCTCTTCTTGCATCGCCAATACCCAATCCGGGTCTCCAAGTGCATCTTCAACCTTAAGAGGCTCCAAAGAGGAAACAAACGTGTAATGTTCACAAAAATTTGCTAAATGAGAATGAGTCATTACCCCCTTTCGAAGACTCCCAAGGATATTGTCAACGGGGTGATCCCGTTGAATCGTTTGACGTAGCCTTGGATGCTCAACACCTTCTTGCTGTTCTTCTGGCTCATCACAATCTTCCAGATCAAAGATTGGAGCAAGATCTAAACCATGGTCCAGACCTGACTCAATTCTGGCTGCTGAGGAGGGGCGGCACTGCCGCCCTGCTTTTCTGTAGCAGGAGAACCTTGCTCTTCTCTGGTATGTGCGTCAGCGGAGTCTTGTTCAGCAGCATCTTAAGGCTCTCCCTGTTTGGCTGCAAGAATTTCTTGTGGTGTTATATCGCCAATGGTCAATTGCTTGATAGCCTCACAAGGTGGATCCTCCTTATCTACAACACTAGAGTCAACTTGCTCTACTTGAGAGCCATTAGATTCATCAAATGTCACATCTACCGCTGCCTCAACTCGACCGGAGTTTTTTGTTGAAGACATGGTAGGCATGCTCATTTGATCTATAACCAAGTAGAAAACCTTCATCAACTTTACGTGCAAATTTAGAGGTTTTGGGTTTCTTGTTAAGTATGAAACACTTACACCCAAATACTCTAAAGTATGACACCTTGGGTTTGTTACCGGTGAGGAGCTCATAAGAGGTCTTCTTCAACTTCTTATGTAGATAGAGACGGTTGATGGCATGACAAGCGGTGTTGACGGCATCACTCCAAAAGATATCCGGCGTCTTGTATTCATTAAGCATTGTCCTTGCCATATCAATGAGTGTTCTATTCTTCCTCTCTACTACACCATTTTGTTGAGGGGTGTATGGAGTTGAAAACTCATGCTTGATGCCCTCTTCATCAAGAAATTCCTCCACTAGGGTATTCTTGAACGGTCCCATTATCACTTCTTACTTTCTTGATGGGGAGATCGAATTCCTTTTGTGCCCTCCTAACAAAGGTTTTCACCTTCTCTTATGCCTGGCACTTATCATAAACAATGAACACCTAAGTGAAACGAGAATAGTCATCAACAATAACTAAGTCGTATTTGTTACCACCAATGCTAAGATAGGCAACCGGCCCCAAGAGATCTATATGAATCAACTCCAATGGTTGAGTGGTGGTCATGATACTCTTTGGTGGATGTGGTACGCCTACTTGCTTTCTGGCTCGGCAAGCGCTGCAAATCCTGTCTTTCTCAAAGTGAACATTGGTTAGTCCAACAATGTGGTTATCTTTTAGAAGTTTGGCCAAGTTCATCATCCCAACATGTGATAGGCGACGATGCCACAGCCAGTCCATGCTAGACTTTGCCACTAAACAAGTCCCAAGGTTGGCTTTCCCTTTGTTGAAATCAACTAGGTAAAGCTTTCCCTTTAGTTGACCCGTAAAAGCAATAGAGAAATCCTCCCTTCTAGTGACTTCCACACCCTTATCCGTAAAGAGACAATTGTAGCCCATTTCACACAATTGTGACACGGACAACAAGTTGTAACTTAACGAATCAACATGTAAAACATTAGTAATTGAATGTTCATGAGTGATTGCAACTTTACCAAGACCTAGCACACCTCTTTTAGAATTGTCTCCAAAGACAATGTTTTCATTTGAGTCTTCCTTGGAGGTGTAGGATGAGAACATACTCTTCTCTCCGGTCATGTGATTTGTACATCCACTGTCAAGCACCCAACTTGACCCATCGGAGGAGTATGCCTACAAAACAAGTTTAGTTCCTTGACTTAGGTCCCCAAATGTTGTTGGGACCTTGCATGTTAGATACAAGAAACTTAATAACCCAAATAAAAGTGTTATGATAAACATTCTTTTCTTTGCCAATGTACTTGGTAACCACTTCACCCTTGCTATTGTTCTTCAACACAAAGCAAGAACTCAAGTTTTGTCTAGGTGCAACGGTCTTCGGTTGATAGAAATACTTGTTTGGTTGCCCCCATATTGATTTCTTCCCTTTTTGTGGAATCTGCTTTGGCTAGGAGACCTTCTTTCTGTGCTGATCATTTACAGATACAGTGGAAGTGACCTTCCCTTTCTTTGGGGGAGCGGCACTGCCGCCCTTCACTGCGGCACTACCGCCCTGGACAGGGTGCAGTGCTGCTCGGGGGGCTGGTCGTGCTGCTCTCTGTGCAGGTCCCTCTATACTTCCACTTCTGCTAGAAGTGAAATGCACACATTCATAACCATTTATTACCTTTTTCCCATTTGTTTTGCCTCCATGTCGATGTCCAAGTCCGGTTTTGATGTGTGGATGTCTTCCATCCTTGAATTGTGGCTTCTTTAGTTGATTCATTTGGCCACCAACATGCTTGTTCTCAGATTTGCTCTCTTTAGCAACTATTTCATTTAGCTTAGCTATATCCACTTTCATAGCCTCCATGTTTTCAAGGTTAGTAGCATAGATATCCAAATCAAGATCATGACATTTTCCACATCCTTTACTAGTGGAGACAATAGAGGTGTCATTTGTTTTAGAAAGATTTGAGGTGCTCTCCCAAAAAAGGTTATATTGCAACTCAAGTTCTTTGTGCTTTTCACATAAGACACAATATTTTTCATCAAGTGTAATATGAGCCTTTTTAGTGAGTACATGGTCCTCTTGCTCTTTGGCCAAAGCCTTGCGCAAGGATTCCACCTCACTCCTTTCCAAAACAAGTGCTTCATTGCTAGCAATATAGAGATTTTCTTATTTGATAAGAAGTTCCTCTCTAGATTCTAACTCGGCTTAAACACTTTCTAAATTTTCCATTAGTTTAGAGATGAAGAATTTAATTTTAGGGTCCAAGTTTTGGTTATGTTATCTAACTCCTCATCACTTGAAACTTCATCCCTAGAGCTTTCACTAAGTTCGCTACTACAGATATCAATAGGAGGAAATGAAGGTTTGGATTTACCTTTTACCTTCTCACCCTTTGCCATGAGACAAATGTGAGGGGAGTAGTAGTCATCATCATCGGTCAAGTTGTTGAAGAGCTTGGGTGGTGAAGATGTCTTTTTGATGGCAACGGTTGCAAAATTCTCATCTTCATCACTTGAGCTATCATATGTTGAGTTCCAATCATGACCAATGTGAGCTTCTTCCATTGTCTTCTTCCTGCCCCTCTTGTACCTTTGCTTGTTTTCTCTCTTGTTCTTGTTGTTCTTGCCATCTTCTTCAATATGAGGACATTGGGCAATGAAGTGCTCGGTGCTACCACACTTATAGCTAGTTCTCTTCTTCTTATTGGGAAATCTCTTCTTCCCAAACTTATAGCCTTACTTCTTCAAACCTTTGCCATACTTGTTCATGAAGAGAGCCACATCTTCTATTTCCTTGAACTCGGTGTTATCATCTTCACTTTCACTTGAGGATGATATAGACTCAACATTTGCTTGACTTTACTTGATTTCTTTGCATTTTCTTCTATTTGCTTGCTTGCTGCCCTTGTGCTTGTAACCTTGACTTGGCTTGCGTGCTTTGAGTGCTATGTCCTTCACTTTCAAGCCCTCCAACTTAGCTTGCAACTCTCCAAGCTTCCTTCTCTCATTTGCTTCTTCTCTTTGCATGTCAAATGTCAAAAGTCTACCAAGTACATCATTTGGGGTGAATTGCTCAAACTTCTTCTTGTCTCTAATTAGAGTGACTACGGTCTCATTTCTAGGTGAATAAGCCTCCAACATGACTTTCACCACGTTGTGATCATCTAAGTCATCACATCCATAGCTTCTAATCTTGCCAACAAGTGTCATCAATCTATCAAACATAACTTGTGGCCCTTCATCATCCAAGATAACAAACCTATTGACCTTAGCCATCAATATTTCAATCTTTGCCTTTCTAACTTTGTCAACACCTTCATGAGCAAGATGCAAAGTGTCCCAAATCTGTTTTGCCACATCAACTCTCATCACCCGGTTGTACTCATTTCCGTCCAAAGCACTAAGTAGCACACTAGTGACTTGCCCATTCAAATGGACGGCCAATAGCTCCTCATGTGTGGGCTGCTCGGGGTCGACGGGAGGCTCAAATCCATTGCACACAACCTCCCAAATGCCGGGATGAAGACCTATAAGATAAGCCCTCATCAAGTGCTTCCACTTGGCAAAGTTAGTCCCATCGAAATGAGGTAACTTGCCCACGGACACATTGATGAAAGACTTGCGATCACGATTAGTCATAAGAGCATAGTTAAAGGATACGGCAGCATATTTCTTCTTGGAGGTGGTGCTGCCCTTGTTCTTCTTGGAGGCGTGATAGAAGATATCATCATCACCATCATCGGAGCTACTAGAGAGCTCACTAGAGGACGTGTGCACCGCCTTGGCCTTCTCTTCCTTCTTCTTCCTAGCTTCCCATCTCTTCTTTCTTTTTTCTCTCTTGAGTCTTCTTTCTTCCTTTCTTTTCTTCTTTTCAGCTAGCCTTTGCTTCTCTCTTTCTTGTTCACGAGCTTCACTTCTTTGCTTCTTTTCGGCCTTTCTTCTTCTTCTCTCTTCCTCATCTTGTTGCCTTTTGTCGGGGTCGGAGGCAACAAGAGGAAGATCCTCCCTTGCTGTGGAGGCTGAGAGCTCACTGCTTTCGCTGTCGGTATCGTGGAGATCCACGTCCTTCGGGTCAACTCGAGCGGATCGAGTTGAGCTCGCTCCGGGCTCCATACTTCACGCGGTGAAGCGTATACGAAGCAACCCGCTCCGATACCACTTGTAGGATCACTGGAAGCCTAGAGAGGGGGTGAATAGGCCTTTAAAAACTCAACTCGAACAGATATCAAAATGCAGGGTGGCACTGCCGCACCCCAGAGCGGCACTGCCACACTTTGAAAACTAAACCAAAGTGCGCAAGTGATATATGGATAGAAAGAGTATACTTCCTACAGTTTGTTTCCAGAATTTCACTAAAGTTCACAGTTCAAAGACTGGATACCACAGAAATCCTCTAAATCACCAAATCGAAGCAAGCCCTAGAACAAATCAACAACATAAGAATAAAGTAGAGATAACAACACACGGTGATTTATCCCGTGATTCAGCTCGCGACTTAGGCTTGCCTACGTCCACGTTGTTGAGGGTTGCCACAAAAGGCTAAGGTTACCACAAAGGTTGCCCTATTCCTCGTTCTCAAATCAAGAATGAACTCTTAAAGAGAGGGGTGATTTCTTAACTGCACACAAGATTACAAACCTCCCTATGCTGCCACAATGAGGTTGGCAAGCTCTAGGACGAAGCCTAGCTAGCTAGGAGCAAAGCTCCAAAGAGTAGACCTCAAGAACGCCGGCCAAACGTGAAACAAGTGCTCTCAAACTTTAGGAATCAGTAGATCTACTCTCAATTCGCAGGTTGCTGTCCTTTTTCTCAAGTTTCTATGGTGAAAAGTGGAGATCCAACTTTGAGTTCAAGGTCAACAATGGAGGAGAGAGGAGAGCTGTTTTTTCTGTCTGTAACGGACAGAAAGTCGAAAGCTAGAAGAAGAGACCGTTGAGGAGAAAAAGTAGTATTTATATACTGTCGTCCAACGGTCGGTTAAAGTGCGACACTGCCGCCCTTTAAGTGCGGCACTGCCGCACTGGCAAATCTCAGCAGAAAGATGCAAGTTAGGTATTACTGGAATTGTCTAGGTGTGAGGATGTTATTTCTGAGATATGAGCACTTGATTCAACAGATTGGCTGACATCCCTTAGGAACTCCTTAATAGTACATCCCTAAACTCAAACTCAAAAGTAAAATGAAATTAAACCTCCGTTTGAGTTGATCACCGCCGCTGCAAGTTAGCATTGAGTTCTTTGAAACACATATCATCATCTCACATTGATTCCCTGCTCATCATCTTGATAGAAATCATTAGTTCTCTAATTCGGTGGTCATCAATACCAAAACCCACGTTAAGGAGTGATTGCATTTTCAATTTCAAATATTCAAATGTTTCTAGAAAGGTCTTTTCCTATTAGAGAAGCTGCTCCATCAAGGATCAGAGCCGTGAAGTTCAACATCCTTCACCCATTCCCCCTCCCCCCCCCCCCCCCCCCCCCAAAAAAAAAAAAAAGGAGAAACTGTTTTACTAAATGTTTCTCAACACCCATCTAAACTTCCAGCTTACTATGGACTAACTTTTTCTCCACCCCCAAAAAATAGGAGAAACTGTTTTACTAAATGTTTCTCAACAGCCACCTAAGCTTCCAGCTTCCTAAGGACTCACCTTTTCTCCATTCCCAAAAAAAACAGGAGAGACTGTTTTACTAAATGTTTCTCGACAGCCACCTAAGCTTCCAGCTTCCTAAGAACTATTTTTTCTCGCTTTTCTTAAGAGGGCGCAAGACCCTTCCAGATGACATAGGCTCAGGAGCGGTTTTCTCAGTTTTCTCACTTCTCTTACGAGGGCGTAAGACAATTCCAAGTGGCATCGGATCATGAGTGGCTTTCTTGCGCTTGACGTCATGTGATGCGCTTGTAAATGTCTTCTCAGTTCCTTGCACCTTCCCCATCTCCTTTACTACCATCCATAACAAAAGGGAAATCAACAAAAGTATAAAGCCAATAACAATTGTGAACCAAGTTTAAAATGGAACCTAGCTTGACTTCGGTTGTAAACTCAAAAATGATGCACTGCATAATTTGTTCTTATAGAAACATAGAATTATGCTATTGCACTGTATTATATTCATCCTGAATTATTCTATTGCATAATTTGAACTATGAAACTCTTGTTACGAGCCTTAAAGAACACATACTTATAACAATCATATGAATCAATCAAAATACATTCTAACAACTATGCAAATACCATTAAGCAAAGGTTGTACCATTAAACAAAGGTTGTTCTCATGTGATGCGAGATGTAATCAAGGAAAATAAGAAATACAAATCAGCGGTCACCTCAACTTTTTTACCTGTTGTAAGGCAAGAAAATCCTAGAGGCAAGCTTACAGTGTTCTCTTGGCAGTTGAGGGGGTCATAAACCTTTAACTGAAACAAACATCATATCATAATTGTTAATCTTTTATTTTTTAAAAATAAGCACTAAAGTTTACATTTTCATATTGCATATAACTTCAAATATACCTTTAACACAATCTTGGATGATTCATTATTCTTATCCAAAAACTTCCAGCCAAGCGAAAGAAAATACTCCTCCAACTGGGAACAAATTTCGAACACAATAAGAAATATGTTTTCAAGTAAATACTTTCGAGTTTTTCATCTACAGGTGTACGATGTCAAGAAATGCAGAGTTAAGGGGCATTCTGGAGGACACTTTAAAATACCTAGAATGCACAAGTGGAATCCAAGGATTGACGGTGGCAAGTTTTATTATTCAGAATCCAGAATCTAGAAATCTGAATTTTGAAATCAGGATTTTAGAATCTCATTGTATAGCATGTGATTGAAGTGGGCAAAGAAGTATTTTACTACTTTAAACTTCATGAACAGATTGGTTGTTTGGCATAGCAAACTAAATGGAGAATCTGATTACTGCAGTGACAAAAATATGTTCAGTTGTGCTGTGAATTACTTCTCTGTTTCCTATATGCACAGCAGGGCTTGTGTCATTTTTATTAGCCATGTACACCTCTTTGTCAGCTAGCAAGTTTCTGCTCTCTGACTTATCTGCAATGTTTACAAACTGAGACATCTAATGACTGAGCACACCAGCACCTATTCGTTTGCCTTCACCTCAATAAACTTCCATGCACCATGAGTCCATGACTGAAACTGCCAATTCACATTGTTAAAATTAAATGGAGCACCAATCTTCTTGTCATTCAGCATTTATGATAGTTTTTTAACCTAAGCTGAATTATGGCTTCTCAGTCATAACATCCAAATGACCAAATCCTTGGTTCTTTGCTAGGGCCTTGCTTATCAATCCCCATCCAATAACCTAACAGTATGGTCTTACATTCAAAAGGAAAAAAAAAAAAGGGCCGTTTTGGATCTACTAGCACTGCACGATCCTAAAGCAAAACGAATACATTTTCAGTTTGTTTACCTTTAGCATATCCTCTGAGCACATCCCATTAACTGAAACAATCACATCCCCACGCCTAATGCCAACGATTTCTGCGGTGGAGTTGATTTTTACCTAAGAGTCAAATAAGTAACAATACCAATAAAAGCATAAAGTAAAAAATCAAATACAAATTTATATATATATATATATATATATATATATATATATATATATATATATATATATATAGTTTAAAAGGATATACATAACTCCGCCTATGGTGGGGCACCTATGGTGCCCTAGCATATGGTGCTCTAGCTTATGGTGGGGCGCCTATGGTGCCTTGGCATAGGAGGTCCCAAGCCCTGGCAAAGGAGGAGGGTTGTGTTAGGCTTGGCGAGCCAATGTAAAAACCTAGCTACTCTTATGGAAATGAAACCCAAAAGATTTTCGTTGGGGCGTAACCCTCTTAGCGACGCGCCATGCCGGAACCTGGGTATGGTGTTAAATATGCAAGGGCTGGGTCGTCACCCCCGTGACGCGTCGTGTCGTGATCTGGGCGCATCCTTAGTGGCGCGCCACATCGGCGCCCGGGTGTGGTGAAAAATGAGCAAGGGTCTTCGCACTTCCCTCGACGGGTGCGAAGGGTAATGAAGTTAGCCGAGCCAACTAGGATTCGTCTAGGTAGTTGGAACGTAGGGTCCCTAACGGGTAAGCTACGAGAGCTAGTTGATGCAGCAATTAGGAGGCGTGTAAATATCCTGTGCGTCCAAGAGACTAGATGGATGGGCCAGAAGGCGAAAGAGGTGGAGGGTACTGGCTTCAAGCTTTGGTACTCGGGCTCATCATCGGGTAGGAATGGTGTAGGCATCTTGATCGATAGAAGCCTAAAGGATGGAGTCGTGGAGGTTAGAAGGCAAGGCGATCGGATTATCCTAGTCCGGCTGGTAGTTGGAGATTCGGCTTTGAATGTGATCAGTGCCTATGCCCCTCAGGTAGGTCTTGGGGAGAGCACCAAGAAACAGTTTTGGGAAGACCTGGATAGCATGGTTAGTACCGTGCCTATCAGCGAGAAACTCGTCATTGGAGGAGACCTCAACGGCCATGTGGGCATGACTAATGTAGGGTTCGAGCGAGCGCATGGGGGCTTTGGGTATGGTAGTAGGAACGAAGAGGGGGAGGATGTGTTGAACTTCGCGTTGGCCTACGACTTGGTGATAGCGAATACCTTCTTTAGGAAGAGGGAATCCCATCTAGTGACCTTCCATAGTGGACATCACTCGAGCCAAATCGACTTTATCCTTGCAAGGAGGGAGGATAGGCGTTCTTGCTTAGATTGTAAGGTGATACCTGGGGAGTGTGTTGTCCCTCAACACAAGCTGGTGGTGGCGGACTTTCGATTTCGGATACGGGTCCCCCGGGTCAAACGCGCCAAGATTGTGAGAACGAAGTGGTGGAAGCTTAGAGGGGAAGCGGCGCAAACGTTTAAGGAGAGGATGCTAGACGAGGGGCCCTGGGAAGAAGGAGAAGATGCAGACGACATGTGGCTAAAGATGGCAACATGTGTTCGGAAGGTGGCTTCAGAAGTGCTTGGCGTGAGCAAGGGGGGTAAACAAGAAGCAAAAGACACCAGGTGGTGGAATGACGAGGTGCAAAGGGCTATTAAGGAGAAGAAAGAGTGTTTCAAGCGCCTCCACCTGGACCACAGTGCAGCCAACGTCGAGGGCTATAAAACAGCGCAGAGGGTTGCAAAGCGAGCTGTGAGTGTAGCAAAGGGCCAGGCTTTTGATGACCTTTATCAACGGCTAAGCGCGAGGGAAGGGGAGAAGGACATTTATAGGATGGCTAGGATCCGAGAGAGGAAGAAAAGGGACATCAACCAAATCAAATGCATCAAGGACGGGACAGATCGACTACTGGTGAAGGATGAGGAGATCAAGAACAGATGGCGAGAGTACTTCGACAAGTTGTTTAATGGGGAGAATGAGGGTCCTACCCTTGAGTTGGATGACCCATTTGATGATACCAACAGACGCTTTGTGAGGAGATTTCAGGAAGCAGAGATCAAGGAGGCTTTGAAGAGGATGAAGGGAGGTAAAGCGATGGGCCCCAATGGTATCCCTATTGAGGTGTGGAGGTGCCTAGGTGCCAGAGCGACAGTATGGTTAACTAAGCTTTTTAACCTTATCTTTCGGTCCAACAAGATGCCCGAAGAATGGAGGAGAAGCATATTAGTACCGATCTTCAAGAACAAGGGGGATGTTCAAAGTTGTACTAACTATCGTGGGATCAAGCTGATGAGCCATACGATGAAGCTCTGGGAAAGGGTTATCGAACATCGGTTAAGAAGAGTGACAAGTGTGACCCAAAACCAGTTTGGGTTCATGCCTGGAAGGTCGACCATGGAGGCGATTTTCTTAATACGTCAGCTGATGGAGAGATACAGGGAGCAGAAGAAGGACTTGCACTTGGTCTTTATTGACCTCGAGAAGGCGTATGACAAAGTACCAAGAAACGTCATGTGGTGGGCATTGGAAAAGCACAAGGCCCCAGCTAAGTACATTACCCTCATCAAGGATATGTACAAGGACGCGATGACGTGTGTTCAAACATCTGATGGCGACACTAGTGACTTCCCAATTAAAGTAGGGCTACATCAGGGGTCAGCATTGAGGCCTTATCTATTTGCTTTGGTGATGGATGAGGTCACAAGGGACATACAAGGCGATATCCCTTGGTGGATGCACTTCGCTGATGATGTGGTGCTAGTTGACGAGAGTAGGGCAGGGGTTGATAGTAAGTTAGAGCTGTGGAGGCACACATTAGAGTCGAAAGGATTCAGACTTAGTAGGACCAAGACCGAGTACATGATGTGTAGTTTCAGCGCGGCTAGACATGAGGATGGTGTCGTTAGCCTCGATGGACAAGTGGTGGCCAAGAGGGATACCTTCCGGTATCTAGGATCGATGCTTCAAAAGGATGGCGACATTGATGAAGATGTTAGGCATAGAATTTCAGCCGGTTGGCTGAAATGGCGTCAAGCTTCTGGCGTCTTCTGTGACAAGAGGGTGCCACAAAAACTAAAAGGTAAGTTTTATAGGACAGCGATTCGCCCGGCGATGCTATACGGTGCTGAATGCTGGCCTACAAAAAGACGACATGTCCAACAACTGAGTGTAGCAGAGATACGTATGCTACGTTGGTTTCGTGGGCACACAAGAAAGGATAGAATCCGGAACGAGGACATTCGGGAGAGGGTCGGGGTGGCACCAATTGAGGAAAAACTGATTCAACATCGGTTGAGATGGTTTGGACATGTCCAACGAAGGCCTCCCGATGCGCCGGTGCGCAGCGGGGTTCTAAAGCGGGTCGACGATGTTAAGAGAGGTAGAGGTCGGCCTAAACTGACTTGGGACGAGTCGGTTAAGAGAGACCTTAAAGAGTGGAATATCTCCAAGGAATTAGCTATGGATAGGAGCGCCTGGAGGTTAGCAATCAGTGTGCCTGAAACGTGACCTTTGCTTCCTTTTTTGTTTATCCCTAACTCTACCTTTCGTCTTGTGTCCGTTTTGTGTTTCTCTAATCTTGGTCTCTTGTAGGTTTCATCTCTAGCCTACCCCAACTCGCTTGGGACAAAAGGCTTATGTTGTTGTTGTTGTTGTTTAAAAGGATATACATAGAGTTGCAGAGATTCATTACCCTATCGATGAGGTAACCACTTTCTATGTTGTGTTTATATAAAATTTCTTCCCTCCTTGACATATCCAAACACTGCACTGCTCTTAAAGACAAATCATGTTTTGGATAAGCAATACACCTAAAACCATTACATTTAATCAGTCAAATATAGAATTAAATAATATACATTTAACTAGCACAAAGTAAAAGGTGAAGAGTGTAGCAGATTATTTCACAATTGGAATAAAAACAAATTTAGTTCATTTACTTATTACTAGATGCATTTCATCAAAGTAATAGAAGTGTTAAGTTTCTTTTGGTTTATACCCGAACTTGCTTTCCATTTCAATTAATTTCCTGATAATGAAACTTGGAAGCACGGCAGCTTTGGGGCTGGGACAATCAAAAGTCATTCCAGCAATATGTCCGTTTTTATCCATTACCAATCCACCTGAGATACGCTGCATCGAATATGTACAAATGATTTAACAAAGCAATCAAGTAAAGATGCAACATTTGAACACGAGTAATTTGTTTAATACCTCGGGAAGGTCACAACTAAGATACAAATAATGGTTGCGCTCGAAATACGGTTCATTATGCCATAAGACCTTCCCTGTTGTAGTTATCAATGAAGAATCTTCACTTCTTGTCAATAGAAAGACCTCATCACCGTAATCTGGACTTGACACGAAAAATTGACACGGCACTGGGTAACCAACAGAGATCTCTATAATAGCAAGGCCATAATGGTCATCAAAGAACAAAAGCTCTCCGTCCCAAATGTCCTTATTTGGTAAGCGAACAAGTAGCTGAAAAAACAAGTTACATTACATTAGACAAACAAATTGTATTAGTGGATCCAGATCACCTCATAAAAGTTAAAATTTGAAACTAAAACACAACTAATATATGCAAGAACAAAAAGAAAATCTAGTTAAAGGATAAAACGGACCCAAATGAGATAGTTCAAATGGAGTGAATAAATCATTATATATTTCTGAAGTCTAAATTGATGTATGCTCTCTTTGTAAATTTTTACCAAGTGCTTAAATGGTAGCAATAGTATAACTATTCTGCTGTGCAGTAAAGCACATGACAGCGAAGCAACAGAATGCAGCAGCAATGCAGCAAATAAGACCAGTAAATAAGTTTCTTAAATTGATTACTAAATTTTGTTGATTGTTGATATTCAACAGAGACCTCGGTCAATTTTTTGCTTATATTGAGGTTAACATCAATGCTAAGACATAGTTTGTTGGACGATATTGTACAATAGAAAGCTGCTGCTGCAAAGAAGATATTTTAATTTGATGGTCAACTTTATTGACACATAGTATAGCATGTGCCCATACACAAGGGTTCACCTACTGACTAGCATGTATGCAGACCAAATAACATTAAACGAGAATTAGATTAACAAAAAGAGGTAGCGGCAAGTTTTTTTTTTGTATACCTGGTGATCGAGTTTTCCTTTATAATCACAGACAGTTTCAGAAGAGGTCAATATCCTAGCATGCTCACCCGATTCAGATAGACAGATCACAATTCCATTAAAATCCCATTGTGGCAACTTACCTAGATACACAAGTAAGGATATCAAGATTCCCTATGAGGATATGATTCGGTTAATTTAACTAGAGGGTCAGGGAACTTTTACCTTTCTCAGTGGAGGAAATTGTGACAATCGACCTTGACAACTCAACAATCATCTCTCTGTGTCTTAAGGATAATGAGTTGAAGTCACCAGTAGAACTAGAAGAGTCAAAGTTGTCTTTTGTCTCCCTCAGAAGAGGAGGATGGGTTAAAGGATCTAAACAAAGTGCAACGAAGAAGTTAGCAGAAAGGAAACACAGAGTAAAGAGTTAGCAGCCATTGAAGATGTACGAATGAAAGTAAGAATGAAGAAAACAAACCATTGGCGGTCAGCTTGTACACCCTATCGCAAGCCTTGTTCCACTCTGAGACCTCTTTCCGGCTTCCATTCTTGGGGTATTTGGGGCATCTAAGAGGGAGAGGACGGTTGCTCGCGATGAGGGGGAGGGCATCATCTGATGAGATAATCCACTCCTCATCATCCGCCTCTTCTCGGTTGCGTGGCGAGTAGGTACGCAGGGGCCGGATCTCCACTAGTCTCCCGCCCTCCTCCCACAACCACGTTGCCTTGTCCATCTTCCGGTAACATGGTGACGAAGATGGCCCCCCCTCACGTCTACTTCTCCTCCTCGTGCTCATCGCCGATCTAGGGTTCGGGAATTGGGTTCCGTCGGGAAGGAAAACGAAAGCGGGCGCCGTCGATCTCTCGACACCCAAACCCTACAGGCGAGAAGAAGAAGTTGTGGTCGGCCCAAATGAAGCCCGTCGTTGGTGGGTCGCATTTTATTTGGCCTAGCCTGCCTGTGTTTGGTTTGGGACGAGGTCGGATGGCCGTCTTTTTTTTTTATTTAGCTTTTTTTTTTCCAAAAGTTTTTCATGAATACGCTATTAACCAAAAGATTTTAAAAAATAGATCCTGATCTCGGTGCCATCATCATTGACGCCAAGGCTACACGTGTCGATGCCAATTGTTTTGGCATCAAGGTCGGTGCCATGATCTGACACCGAGCTAGCTAACAAATGAATAATTATATTTGTTGCGTATAACATTCGTCAGCTGTGTTGTAGTCTAATCGGTAAATACACTGCAGTCTTACCTTGGAACAAAACGCTTCATTACTTTTTGCTCTTTTTTTAAGAAAAAATATGCAACTACTGTGGAAATACAAAAATACTCGAGAGTCTGACAACCTTTTGGGCCATCTCTTGTTTGTGATTGTGAGCATATATCGTACTGTGGAACACAGTTGGAAGAGACGAACACGAATATGTACGAGCGTGTGGTACTGGGTACTCGTGGATATCATCTTCATCAGATAAGCGTCGTCTCCGGCTATCCTGCCGCGCGCGCCGCACCAACATGTATGTTTACACACGTACCTACGTACGTGCAAGGTCTCATCACACGACCGTATGCTAGGTAAACCCCGTACGCGACTGCGAGCCGCCACAGCAAAATATGCTCGACCACCTTTTGCTTCTCCCCTTAGCTAACCAGCATATATGTATATATTTCCTCAATTCTAAATTATAAATATCGTTTGATTTTTTTAATTTAGTCACTCATCTTATTCAAGAATTTATATAAAATACCACTTCTTTTGTTAGATTCTCAAGAGTTGGTCTCGCTGTGGAAGAACAGAAGAAAGAACCGGTCCGAGATAACTGCAATCATGGATGCCGTTGAGGAGATGACCTCAAACTTCACCTCCTTGCAGCTCACTTGTGTGCCCAGCATGCTTCTTCTTTTTTATCTAATTTTGTACGGCTGAAGCCTCCTAGCTTCTTGCAGAATTGTCTGCAGTTTGATAGTAATAATGCTGTTTAAGAATGAAGCTTCTGTTCCCAAAAAAAAAAACCCCTATGATGGACTAATAATAAATCTGAATAATGAAACGCAATGAACTTCTATCCGACAAAAAGCAACAGGATACTAGAAGCAGAAACTGAACTTGAAATTACAAAACTTGCCAATACATACAGAGTCATAATTCAGTGGTTGGAATTGCTTCCTATCACTTCCCGTTATCTCCATAAAATAGATAGTTTTGTTGATTTAATTCGCTGAAGGATAATATGGTCATTGTGCACACCCTCTCACCCCCGCCCACCCAACGGGCCACGGCCTACCACGTCCCCCATCCCTGTGCCCTCGCCATCGCTCGGCCTGCCCGGACGTCGGCCAGCCCTCAGCATCACGCGGCGTGCCTTGGCAGTGGCCGCGGTGGCCGCTGCCCTTCAGCCTGCAGCCGCCCCGCCTCCAGTGGCCTCCCCGTGGCCGCATCCCCCGCCCGCGCCCCCGCGGTCGCATCCCCCTGCCCGCCCCTGCGCCGCGCCCCGCCCCACCCCGGCCGTGCCCTGCCGGTGACGCCCGCGACGCGCCCTGCCCCGCCCCCGGCCGTGCCCTGCCGGCGACGCCCGCGACGCGCCCAGCCCCGCCCCTGGCCGTGCCCTGCCGGCGACGCCCGCGCCGCGCCCCGCCCCGCCCCCGGCTGCGCCCCGCCTCCAGTGTCCTCTCCGCTTGGGGTAGTCGTCGCCCCGCCGCTCCGCCTCACCGACAACGGCCCTGCTGATTCCTCCTATTCTCACATCTACGTCCTCAGGTACGTATCATTCTTGATTTCCTACTACTTACTCCTACATACATGCTTTTTCATCTCTGAAACATTCATCACAGATAAAGCAAAATATTTTGAGGAATAGTACTATGTCATGGCCATACATTTCAGTGCTCTGTTAATTCCTGAAGCTAATCTGTTGTTCTGTAATCCACTTTCTACTCCCTCAATAAAACGTGTGCTAAAATCATGGTCACTGTCAAGGGCGTCATCAGTACCCAAGACCATTATAACACCCCCAAAATTTGCTAATTTTGAAATAGAGTAAAATATTTAATTTCGATTTTAGGTGCCCAATCCAAGTCCTGCACGTTTGCCTATATCCCTTTCCATATACGCTTATATAAATATTTTTTTTGTTGATTATGACGTAGATTTTCTAGATATAAGTTCATTCGTCTGTATAATAAATCGTTATGCCTTTGTTTTGCATCGATCAACTTGGGTTAGATCCATGTTGTCACGCTCTATGCAGTGGTGTTAATATTTTCATGTCACATAGTTTTATATATATAGTTCAATTAATTAGTATGCGTACAACTGGTTTTCAATAATTGAAGCAATCTATGCTTTCTATCTTGGTGATTTATATAGAAAATATTCATGTGATTAATTGCTAACATCAATATGTTCTTAAATTATAATATGCTTAATTTAAACAGATTACATTTATGTTAAACTTGTTTAGTTATTCTCACTTGCATTTTCCTTTTATAAAGTTAAAGATTAATCTGATTAAATGAAATATGCATGTTTATGAGTAAAATATGACTACAATCTGTTCAGTAACTAATGAATTATATATACAAGCAACACCAAGATCTGTCCAGTTATAACTTACCACTTACCAAATGATGATGACCTGAAATTTTGGTGCTCGTTTATTTCAGGATCTCACTAGAGATTTTTCACAGTCATTTTATTTTACCTTTAGATAGAAAATTACAACTGAAATTCTTTCAAGCTTGAAGCAACCAATCGACAATCCAAATCTTTGTGTTAACATGATGATGTTGCTCAGTGGCGAATCAAGCCCGAGAAATGACCTAGGGCTAAAATTAGCGTGAGGAGCAACAGAGTCCTGGTATGTCATATGAAATATAAAATTCAACAAGTGAAGCTGAATAACTATGTGAAATAAATTATTTTTGAGCTGTAATCCCTATGTAATTGGAGCTCAAGAAGCTGACTGAAAGTGGGTATTAATCAGAAAAACCTGTATGCACTTCCATATACTGATGTTGTAACTATTTTTTGGGTAGAATTGGCGTTATAATTTGTATTCATAATTTATTTAATAGTATGAGTAGTTTCTCTACTGTCTAATTCATGATGCTAATTTGTATTCAAGGCAATCTGAAGGGAATTTCTTGTTCTTGCCATAGTTTACAGTCCTGTGGTACCCCCTGCTTACACATCTTCTTTGTATTGGGCTATCGCGGACAACGCAATCTTCCAGACTGCTGTGTTTGGAAAAGGTGGACAAGGGGGTCCAAGAGTGCATTTCCTCCCATAAGGAAGAGCACCATGTATGACTATTCCGAGAACCTACAGAGGTACCGTCAACTACGTAATATCAGTCACGCTGCATCCTTTGTAGCATCTTGTTCACCTGAGGCATATGAGCGGCTGAATCGCCTTCTACATGAGGAAGCTGCTATGATCCCGCCAACTGGAGGAGACAACGGAGGAAACCGGTATGGTCCGGTGCTAGCGCAAGCCCAGGATATTGATTCCGCAGAGTCCACAATTGTGTTGGATCCCATGCATGTGCAAGGGAGAGGGGTGCCGAAAAAAAAAGTTGAAGTCGGTTTCGAATAAGAAGAAATCTAAGGTGAAATATACCCTGTGTAAGGAAGAGGGTCACAATCGTCGAACATGCTCCATGAGAAAAGAGTTAGTTAAGAGTAATGTTCATCAATACATTGTAGTATTTATGACTAATGTTCCTCTTCATTTGTAGGAAACAATGCTCCCTGAGGATGTGCTGGATATATGATTTGCCGAGGATTCACTCGGTGTGATTAAGATGAGCACAACAAGTTGTTACACAAAAACAATTTCACACTTTCAAATACCGGGCAACAGTATTGGTCCACCGATTAGCTTGTTGAAACTCTTCTCGAGATCCTTCTTAATATTGGCTCGCATATAATTCATCTTTTTTTCAACATACTTCCTAAACTTGTTCATCATGTTGTTGACGTAGGTGTCAATATCAGCCATTATAACGTCCAACCAGAAGCGCATGATGGGATTGTCTTCAGGTTCACCCTCTGACTCTGTTTCAGATGCCTCATAGTCATCACCATAGGGTGACCACGGCTGCAAGCATGGAATATAAAAGGTGGTTATCAATGATCATAGTACTACTATCAACATCAAATGTCACTAATTAGTAACACTATACATAAGACGAATGGCTATAGAAGTTGTATCTGCCATTTACTGACATTTCAGATATGATCAATTGACTTATTCTTTAATTCAAACTTGTGATAAACATAAAGTGATTGTAATACCCCGGGTATTACGGATTTAATTAATCTGCCATGTCATCATATTTAAATTAATCATTTGCATATGATTGTGATTAGGCCCCTAGAGTGATTTGAATTTAATTAGTATTTGTTTGTAAAATTAAAATTCCCAAATAAAGGTTTAAAAATTTACTTTTATTAGGACCAAAATCTAATTCAAAATCTAAAAGGAATTTTGAGATAGTCCCTTAATAAAAGTTTTAGATATTTTAAAATGGAGCAACTTTTATTTTTGGAGATTTCAAAGTTCTGTGGTGGAAATTCAAATTTATTTCAAAACAATGATTTAAAACTTAGTTTTGGATTGGCATTTCAAAAATTGTTTGGAATCCGGCAAAACTTCCTAAATAGGAGTTGTAAAGCTCATTTAGTAGAACAACTTTTATTTTGGCAATTTTTCAAGTTGTTGAGAAAATTTAAAAGTAATTTCGAAAATACAGTTTAAAATTCAAAACTCTAGTTTACCCCTTTTTCTGTAGATTCAAAAATAGTTCGAATTTGGATTTACTTCCAAAAGCAAAGTTGTTCAGAATTTCAAACCCTACAACTTTTGTTTTTGCAGTTTTTCATGTTTGTATGCAAAATCAGTCGAAATTGGTCAAAAACCGACAGCCCTAGGGTCTAGGTGCTACAGTGCTATGCCCCCTCACCCTGTTCGCGAATAGAGCCGGCAGCCGCCGTGCCGGGCGCGCGCGCGCGGCCGCCCGTGCCGGCCGGGATCGTGCCCCCGCGACCTCGGCAGATACGGGCGCGCGTGCGCCGCGTCGTCCTGGTTCTGTCCCCCTCGCTCCCGGCCTTTAGAAAGGCGACGAGGCCCTCCCCCTCGCCATTTCTTCTCTCCCGGCCACCTTCGAGCTCTCTCGGTCGCCGGCCAAATTGGTCGCCACCGAGCCATCATCACCCTCTCCATCTTGCTGCAAGCTAGCTAGCCTCCTTGCGCACCGCCTGCGTCCGTCGGTGGAGGCTGTGGAGCCTTGAAACCGCCGGAACGCCGGTGTCTTCCTCGCGGGCGGGCAGAGCGCCGCCGCGAGCTCCGCCGTCGTCTCGAGCTAGTTTGGGTAAGCTCTGGACCTCGGATTGTTGCGTACCGTGATCTCCGTGACCCCTTGAACCTTACGCGTGCGTCGGCGTACTCTCTGGTTCCCTAGGTTCGCCGGAACGCGTGTTCGCCGTTGTGCCGAGCCGCCGGGATCCGCCGCCGTCGCCAAGTCGCCTTCTCCGAACCATCTCCGTCTCCACCGACCCCTCGGCCAGCTTCGTGGTGAGCCCCAGATGCTCGCGCACCTTTTCCCCCTCTCTTTACCGGCTTGTGCTCGCCGGCGACGTGCTCGCCGCCGCCACCGAGCCGCCGCGTCCGTGTCTCCAGGTGCTGTGCGCCTCGGATCTCGTCGTGTCTTAGCTTGGTAGACTCGCCTTGGAGTGTAGAGTCCGTCAGTGCCCTCGGCTTCGTCCCTCGGCTCACCGTCGGCGAGCTAGGGGCGGCGGACCGCCGGCGCACCCGCCTCTGTTGAAACAGAGGGATGGCCAAGGGCCTCGGGTGAGAAGGCAAGTTTTCCCAGGGGGTTAAGCGCGAAGTTCATGACTCATGTGAATAGTGTAGATCGGACCGCGGGTTGATTTCCAGTTTCCCCAGGGTCTCTTTTGCAAAGCCGTCGGCGCCGGGCGCGGGCAGGCCGAGTGGGCCGGCTCGCTCTGGACTTGGGCCGTAGTGGGCTGGATTGGTTTTTCCTTTTTCCAGTGAATTGCAAAATGTTTTCTTTTATATATTCATGTGAATAGTGCTGATGTTTGTTAATTTCATATGAATTAATCTGCTAGGTGTAAAAATGTGAAAATAATTGTGTATGCTCTCTGTAATATGTAGTATTTGTTAAAAATATAATATAGGGTGTTCCAGTGCCTTTAATCTGCTATATAAATTATTGAAGTAATTAATAAATGCAAGTTTGTGTAATTTTAATTAATTCTCTGTGAATCCAAAAATCATGAAATTTATTGTGGCTCTGTTTGGTGATAAAACCTAGCTGTTGGTAAAGTTTGGTTGCATTTGAAGTTAGTTTGGTCAATTAATAAATATATGTGAAATTAGGGATTAATAAAGTAAATAGAAAAATGAATTTAGGTTTGTTGTGTGAATTTTTGGGTTGAATGAAGACCGAGGATCTTTCGCTGTGTGATCCTTGGCAATTCGAGAACTTAGTGCTTGATAGTAGTCATAAAGCTGTGTAGCGGCTTTCTGTGACCGTTAAAAAGGTCAATAAAACAAAAGTAGGAAACATTACTTTTACCTTCCGTAGATCGTTTACAACTTTAGCGTGAAGGAAAGTTGTACTCAAGGTACTAATGGTTTACTTTCAAGCATTTCATTTGTTGCCCTCATGCCATGCTAAGCATACATCATTGCATACGTGTAGTGCCCGTTCCCGAGGGGGTCCAGGTCGAGACTACTACTGAGGAGGCCACTCCAGAAGTCATCCAAGGATTCGACATCTGCGGGACTGATCCCGATCCGACGCTGTACACGATCCAAGGCAAGCCCCGGTGCATTCAGCCCCTCTATTACAAAATATTTATAATTCGAGTTAATCTACTGCATAAGGTTGATAGGAGTTGATTGTCACCTATCCAGATGCATTGTCTCAAATAAATACCCTGAAACCTGATTTAAATAAAATGGTTTGAAAAATGCTTAGGCATGCTTAATGAACTTAGCTTTGCGTAAAAGAAAAACTATTTTCTGTGCCATGATTATACTTATACTTTGATTGGTGAAGAACTGGTTATCCGCTGGTCGATGTGTATTTGGGTTGGAGTCCCAATGCATGGTCGCTTTCGGAGTAGTTTGGAACTGGTCGATGTCTTTGGAAACGTGTTTCGTTGGGTGGTCAGCTCATGGGGCGGCGTTCCCTATGTCTCACTCACCCGACAGGCACGATAATAAAAACTGTCGGGTAGTCTTGTACTTGGGTTAGAGTCTCAATGCAGGATTGACGGCAGGAAGGAAGTAGGGACCGTTCGTTGTAGGCCTGCTGTGATCATGATGAACAGCCTAGCCACATACCAATGCGGAAAGCCTAGAGTTCGGTGACGCTGTTGCTGGAACCGACAACCACGCACTGGGAGTGGAGAGATGGCGAGAGTAGCTTCTACCCACGTGGCCGGCGTGCCTGGATAAGAGTGGAGTACTGTGCTCTCGGGTGGCGCAGGACCGGTTCCGGGATAGCAAAGCCGTGACGACGGGTTGGTATATGTATGCCGGCGTGCTGCATATGCAGTGTGGTTAGAATCCCCAGCTGGGTACTTTCTGGATTCGAATCGACGTGCTCCTCGGTTATGGAGACTTGATCCTCACACTCTACACTGAAAAGTGGTTCTCAACTAGGTTATCTGAATGAATAAAGTAATTGAAAGAATGATGATACATGAGTCTGAATATTGGAGCTATAAATATGATTATAATAATGACAACATAAAATATGGAACAGGATAGATTGCTTTTCTGCAAACTCCTTATCCTCTGCTAGCCTTACCCATGGCCTTGCATTCCTGAGTCTCATTTTACACCCTTAGTCGGGTAAGTCTTGCGGAGTACCCCAAGTACTCAGGGTTTGTTAACCCCGTTGCAGGAGGACCGCAGTCGGAGATCTGTCTTGCTCCATGTTGCGTGACCGTGGTCGAAGAAGAAAGCGGCGATGAGTGAAGTGGAACCCGTGGGCAGGGTTCGAGTTATCTTATCTAGTATTGTGTAACTATTCCACTGCTACGGTTATGTCCTCTGGTCTGTAATAACTATATTTGAATCCTATTTGAACAACCGGTTTGTAATCTAAATGTTATGTAATCTTCCGCACTGTTACTCTGATGTATTTTATTACGAAACGTTGTAATCCTGTGATGATTCTGCAATGGTGATCCTGTCGGAGAAAAGGGCGCTAATGTAGCCCGACAGACCTGTCTAGATCATTTGGGACACGGGCCCGGCTGTCAGAAGTCGTTAGTGACAATGACAGGTGCCAGTGGGCCAGGTGATTTAGCCGGTTCTGTTACAGTTGGTACCAGAGCATTCCATTGTTAATCATTATGGATTACTTTTCAAAAATTTCAAAATGTTTTGGATCATAAAAAGTTTAACCTATTATTTTGGGTCCAAATTGCTTCTATCCTTACCTTGTTCAGTAGTTCTTGTCTTGTTCTATATTTTACCTTATGGGATTAAGGTAGCATGTGGAATAATATTATTATTAGCCCTATGTTAAAAGTTTATTTATGTATTTACCTTACATGATTTAAAATTCGTAAGTACGTACATGCATCATGATAATCACACCTGTTAATTAACTTCCTCCTTAAAGTGGGTTTTTGGGATAGCTTACCGAACCTATTCTTGCTAACCTATTATATCTTAAAATTCCACTTACCTTCTCCAGATGGCCCGTTGCAAGCTCACAGCACGCAAGATGACCGGACCACGTGGCGTTCCACGCCACCGGTTGGCGCCACGCGCTGGCGAGGACGGAGCTTCTGGGAGTCGCCCACCTCGTCGCAGCAGCGAGGAGCTTGAGGCTGAGGTTGGAAGGCTGCAGGATCTAGTCAGGCAGTGGGAGGAAGAATACAGAGTGGCACGTCTCAACCACTACCGTGACGTGAGGACCAATCGAGATCTGCGTTGAGAGATCGATCGCCTGACCAAGCAGAGGGATGAAGCTTGGGATCGTGAGGAGACGATCATGGACAGGATGCTCGAGGCGGAGCAGCGTGTTGGTCAGCTTGAGCTCTACAACAACGTCTTGCACGAGGAAGTGCATGAGCTCTATGGTGAGCTCCACCCTATTCCTGCACCGCAGGAGGAGGATCCTGAGTTGGGAGTCGTCCTCGGTCAGGAGGATGAGGACGTGGAAGATGTTGACGTGGAGGTCGAGCCGGTCGAGGTCGTCGAGGCAGACGCCGAGGAGGACTTCGAGGAGTTAGACGAGGACAGTGACGCTTCTGGCGCGTCTGGGATCGATGGGGACTAGGCCGGTGTGGCCTAGAGTTGTCAGCTAGATGCTCTCTTTTGTCTGTAGTATAGGTGCTTGCCTAGAAAACCTTAGTTATGGGTTGTGGGTCTTGTCTGGGTGCAAGCCATGTTGTGTGAACTTTGTATTGTTGCTGTGTGCTGCTATGTTTGCTTAACTAATATAAGACTCAAGTTGGGTTTGCTTATTAACAGATGGGAGACAATTCTGATAATGCAACTGGTGTTCCCCAACCACCTCAGTTTCCACCCACTCTGGCAGAGGCCATCGCTGTATTGACCAATGTTGCAGCGCTGCTAGCTCAGAATCAGCAAGATCGTGGTGGACGTCGTGGCCGCCGGGATAATGAGGATACCACCTATGTTGACTTCACTGACACCCGCCCACCGGTGTTCACTAAGGCTGATGAACCTTTGGAAGCTGATGATTGGCTCCGTACCATGGAGCAGAAGTTTAGTCTGATTCACTGCACCGAGATCCAGAAACCGCTGTTTGCAGCTCAGCAACTCCGTGGCCCTGCGACTACTTGGTATGCCAACCTGTTGGCTGCGCAGGATGCTGGACATCAACTTACCTGGCAAGAGTTCCGTGACGCCTTTCGTGCTCATTACATCCCTGCGGGTGTGATGAAATTGAAGCTGGATCGGTTTCTGGCACTGAAGCAGAATGAGTCTACTGTCGCTCAGTATCTTGGGCAGTTCAACCACTTGGCACAGTATGCACCTGAGCATACCAACACTGATTCTAAGAGGAGAGCCTGCTTTGTCAGAGGTCTGAATTTCAAGATTCAACGCAGTCTGTCTAACAACCTCAAGTGCACTTTTCATGAGGCAGTGGATAGTGCAATAGCTTTTGAGGAAAGCGACCGTCAGCTCCAAGAAGAGAAGAAGAAGAGCAAAAGGTCTAGCTCTTCTGGCAGTCAGAAACGCCAGAAAGTTATCTATCATCCTACCCACCATAACCGTCCGTCATATCCCCATCAACAGGTAGTTGTGCGCACTGCCGCTACCTCTCATACCTCTAATCAGCAAAACACCACTCAGCCGAATGCCCCTGGCGTTCGTATCAACACTCCACATACCAACTACAATCACCCATGCTACAACTGTGGAAAGATAGGACACTGGGCCCGTGATTGCCCTTTTCCGAAACAGAACAACCAGAATGTGCAGAAAAGTCCTGGTGTTCCGCAACAGCAAGTTCAGCACCGTGGTCACCAGCAGCATGCTCAGAAGGGCAAGATTGTCAAGAAGGCAGGTCGGGTTTATTACACTCAGATTGAAGATATTCCTGCTGGAGAACCCGTCATGATGGGTAAGTTTCCCGTTGCTAGTCATTCTGCCGTTCTGCTATTTGATTCTGGTGCATCTCATTCGTTCATCAACCGTACATTTGTGGTTAAGCATGAAATACCTATTGGGGAAATAAAGGAAGATTTCCTTATACATTCGCCCGGGGGGCGTATAACTACTAAAGAGGTAGTTCAGGGAGTACCTATAGAGCTGGGAGGGCATAGATTCCCAACCACAATGATAGTACTTAAGGATCAGGATATAGATGTGATATTAGGTATGAATTGGATGTATCAGCACAAGGCCTTGATTGATGTGTTGAATAGAACCATAAGAGTGAACATACCTAATAGTCAAACTCAACTTCTTATCCAACTTCCATTGCCCGTAAGAAAGATTGAAAAGACCGTGCAAAGGTTGTGTGCCACCGCAGTTGAAGAAGTATTGAAGATTCCAGTGGTCTGCGAATTTCCAGACGTATTCCCTGATGAGTTGCCTGGTTTGCCACCTGATCGAGATGTGGAATTTGCTATTGAGCTAAAACCTGGAACCGCACCTATATCTCGTAGAGCCTACAGAATGCCTCCCAAGGAATTGGCAGAGCTTAAAGTGCAGCTACAAGATTTGCTAGATAAGGGTTTCATCAGACCCAGCTCATCTCCTTGGGGTTGTCCTGCCATCTTTGTCAAGAAGAAAGACAAATCCCTCCGACTCTGTATTGATTACCGTCCACTCAACGAGGTCACCATCAAAAACAAATATCCTTTACCCCGTATTGACCTACTCTTTGACCAGCTGGCTGGAGCTAAGGTGTTTTCCAAGATTGACCTTAGGTCTGGCTACCACCAAATAAAGATCCGTCCCGAAGACATCCCAAAAACAGCTTTCACCACTAGATATGGCCTATATGAATACCTCGTCATGTCTTTTGGCCTAACCAATGCACCCGCCTATTTCATGTACCTCATGAATTCCGTCTTCATGCCTGAGCTCGACAAATTTGTTGTCGTATTCATTGACGACATCCTGATCTATTCTAAAACACCCGAAGAACATGCCAACCACCTCCGTATCGTCTTGAACCGTTTAAGAGAACATCAACTCTATGCCAAATTCAGCAAATGTGAGTTCTGGTTGGACCGAGTTCCATTTCTTGGGCATATCCTGACAGCGGAAGGTGTGTCCGTAGATCCAAGTAAGGTGGAAGAAATCTTGAACTGGAAACCACCAACCACTGTGCACCAGGTTCGCAGTTTCATGGGAATGGCGGGATATTACCGCCGATTCATTCTGGATTTCTCAAGAATAGCTAAGCCTATAACCAACCTATTGAAGACTCAGGTCAAGTTTGTCTGGTCGCCAGAATGCGAAACAGCGTTTCAAACCTTGAAGAGATGTTTGACCACTGCACCAGTCCTTGCTCAGCCAGATATTGAAAAGCCGTTTGACGTGTACTGCGATGCGTCGGGTACTGGCCTTGGTTGTGTTTTGATGCAAGAGGGCCGAGTCATTGCTTATGCTTCACGACAACTCCGGCCTCATGAAGAGAATTATCCCACTCATGATCTTGAGTTGGCAGCTGTGGTTCATGCATTGAAGATCTGGCGTCACTACTTGTTAGGCAGCACATGCAATGTCTACACCGATCACAAAAGCCTGAAATACATCTTTACACAAGAAGAATTAAATATGAGGCAACGAAGATGGCTTGAGTTGATAAAAGATTATGATATTGAAGTGCACTACCATCCTGGTAAAGCTAATGTGGTTGCCGACGCACTCAGTCGGAAGGCTCATTGTAATTGCTTGACTGTGAAGCCATATGATCTGTCGTTGTGTTACGGGTTAGAAAAATTGGGCATAGAAATAGTCCCTCAAGGCAGTTGGAACAATATCAGCATCAAACCCTCCATCCGTGATGAAATCGTGGCTGCTCAGAAAAATAGTAAAGGTATCAGGCACATCAAAGAGAAAATCCAAGCAGGGAAAGCAGATTGTTTCAGAATTGATGATGAAGGGATTGTATGGTTCAAGAATCGGCTTGTAGTTCCAAAAATTCCAGAGTTACGTGGCAAGATTCTTGACGAAGCTCATTTGACAAGATACTCTATTCATCCGGGAAGCAACAAAATGTACCAGGATTTGAAACAGAAGTTTTGGTGGACTAAGATGAAGATCGAGATTGCTCAGTATGTAGCAAAATGCGACACTTGTCAGAAAGTAAAAGCTGTACACATGAAGCCTGGTGGAGTTACCTATTCCTGCATGGAAATGGGAAGACATCAGCATGGATTTCATTATGGGTCTCCCAACAACCTCTAGGGGTTTCAATTCCATCTGGGTTGTTGTGGACCGCCTCACTAAACAAGCTCATTTCTTACCTGTCAAGAAAATATACAGGGCTCCGCACTACGCCAAGCTATACATAGAAAATCTGATGAAGCTACATGAAGTGCCCAAGACCATTGTCTTTGACCGAGGCACTCAGTTCATATCCCAATTTTGGAGATCCTTCCATAAATCATTGGGTACAAAACTCCTGCATAGCACAGCCTATCATTCTCAGACTGACGGACAGACAGAGAGGATAAATCAGATACTTGAAGACATGTTAAGAGCCTGTGCACTCAATTACCCTGAGAAATGGGACGAGTGTTTGGCATTGGCCGAATTCTCGTACAACAACAGTTACCAAGAAAGTATAAAAATGGCTCCGTTTGAGGCAGTATATGGCCGCAGGTGTCGTACTCCATTGAATTGGTCCGAGCCTGGAGAAAGATGGTTCTATGGAGTTGACTTGGTCAATGAAGCCGAAGAGAAGGTTCGACTGATACAGGAAAATTTGAAAGTGGCACAGTCACGACAGAAAAGTTATGCCGATCAGCGGCGCAGACCTTTGACATTTCAGGTTGGAGACTATGTATATTTGAAAGTTTCGCCTATGAAAGGAGTTAACCGTTTTGGAGTCAAAGGCAAGTTAGCCCCGCGTTATATTGGACCGTTCTTAATCATAGGACGCGTGGGAAAGGTAGCTTACAAGCTTGAATTGCAAGAACATCTCTCGGAAGTACACAATGTGTTTCATGTTTCTCAGCTGAAGAGGTGTCTCCGAGTACCTGGACAAGTCATCGATGTAGAAGGAGTAGCACTTGAACCTGAATTGACATACTCGGAGCAGCCAGTACGAGTTTTGGATATAAAGGACCGTGTTACCCGAAGGACCACAACCAGATGGTACAAGATCCAATGGAGTGATCATTCTGAAGATGAAGCTACCTGGAAATCTGAAGATTTCTTGGCAGAAAACTTTCCTGAGTTCTTTGCTACCTTGTAAAGTGTAAACCTGTCTTTTAATGCGTATGTTTTCCCTTGTCTCTTGTTTAAGCTTGAACTTGTGTTGTTATTCTTTTCCATTACTTTGTTTCAGCCTTGGTTATGTACCTAATCTCGGGACGAGATTTCTTTTAGGGGGGAAGACTGTAATACCCCGGGTATTACGGATTTAATTAATCTGCCATGTCATCATATTTAAATTAATCATTTGCATATGATTGTGATTAGGCCCCTAGAGTGATTTGAATTTAATTAGTATTTGTTTGTAAAATTAAAATTCCCAAATAAAGGTTTAAAAATTTACTTTTATTAGGACCAAAACCTAATTCAAAATCTAAAAGGAATTTTGAGATAGTCCCTTAATAAAAGTTTTAGATATTTTAAAATGGAGCAACTTTTATTTTTGGAGATTTCAAAGTTCTGTGGTGGAAATTCAAATTTATTTCAAAACAATGATTTAAAACTTAGTTTTGGATTGGCATTTCAAAAATTGTTTGGAATCCGGCAAAACTTCCTAAATAGGAGTTGTAAAGCTCATTTAGTAGAACAACTTTTATTTTGGCAATTTTTCAAGTTGTTGAGAAAATTTAAAAGTAATTTTGAAAATACAGTTTAAAATTCAAAACTCTAGTTTACCCCTTTTTCTGTAGATTCAAAAATAGTTCGAATTTGGATTTAGTTCCAAAAGCAAAGTTGTTCAGAATTTCAAACCCTACAACTTTTGTTTTTGCAGTTTTTCATGTTTGTATGCAAAATCAGTCGAAATTGGTCAAAAACCGACAGCCCTAGGGTCTAGGTGCTACAGTGCTATGCCCCCTCACCCTGTTCGCGAATAGAGCCGGCAGCCGCCGTGCCGGGCGCGCGCGCGCGGCCGCCCGTGCCGGCCGGGATCGTGCCCCCGCGACCTCGGCAGATACGGGCGCGCGTGCGCCGCGTCGTCCTGGTTCTGTCCCCCTCGCTCCCGGCCTTTAGAAAGGCGACGAGGCCCTCCCCCTCGCCATTTCTTCTCTCCCGGCCACCTTCGAGCTCTCTCGGTCGCCGGCCAAATTGGTCGCCACCGAGCCATCATCACCCTCTCCATCTTGCTGCAAGCTAGCTAGCCTCCTTGCGCACCGCCTGCGTCCGTCGGTGGAGGCTGTGGAGCCTTGAAACCGCCGGAACGCCGGTGTCTTCCTCGCGGGCGGGCAGAGCGCCGCCGCGAGCTCCGCCGTCGTCTCGAGCTAGTTTGGGTAAGCTCTGGACCTCGGATTGTTGCGTACCGTGATCTCCGTGACCCCTTGAACCTTACGCGTGCGTCGGCGTACTCTCTGGTTCCCTAGGTTCGCCGGAACGCGTGTTCGCCGTTGTGCCGAGCCGCCGGGATCCGCCGCCGTCGCCAAGTCGCCTTCTCCGAACCATCTCCGTCTCCACCGACCCCTCGGCCAGCTTCGTGGTGAGCCCCAGATGCTCGCGCACCTTTTCCCCCTCTCTTTACCGGCTTGTGCTCGCCGGCGACGTGCTCGCCGCCGCCACCGAGCCGCCGCGTCCGTGTCTCCAGGTGCTGTGCGCCTCGGATCTCGTCGTGTCTTAGCTTGGTAGACTCGCCTTGGAGTGTAGAGTCCGTCAGTGCCCTCGGCTTCGTCCCTCGGCTCACCGTCGGCGAGCTAGGGGCGGCGGACCGCCGGCGCACCCGCCTCTGTTGAAACAGAGGGATGGCCAAGGGCCTCGGGTGAGAAGGCAAGTTTTCCCAGGGGGTTAAGCGCGAAGTTCATGACTCATGTGAATAGTGTAGATCGGACCGCGGGTTGATTTCCAGTTTCCCCAGGGTCTCTTTTGCAAAGCCGTCGGCGCCGGGCGCGGGCAGGCCGAGTGGGCCGGCTCGCTCTGGACTTGGGCCGTAGTGGGCTGGATTGGTTTTTCCTTTTTCCAGTGAATTGCAAAATGTTTTCTTTTATATATTCATGTGAATAGTGCTGATGTTTGTTAATTTCATATGAATTAATCTGCTAGGTGTAAAAATGTGAAAATAATTGTGTATGCTCTCTGTAATATGTAGTATTTGTTAAAAATATAATATAGGGTGTTCCAGTGCCTTTAATCTGCTGTATAAATTATTGAAGTAATTAATAAATGCAAGTTTGTGTAATTTTAATTAATTCTCTGTGAATCCAAAAATCATGAAATTTATTGTGGCTCTGTTTGGTGATAAAACCTAGCTGTTGGTAAAGTTTGGTTGCATTTGAAGTTAGTTTGGTCAATTAATAAATATATGTGAAATTAGGGATTAATAAAGTAAATAGAAAAATGAATTTAGGTTTGTTGTGTGAATTTTTGGGTTGAATGAAGACCGAGGATCTTTCGCTGTGTGATCCTTGGCAATTCGAGAACTTAGTGCTTGATAGTAGTCATAAAGCTGTGTAGCGGCTTTCTGTGACCGTTAAAAAGGTCAATAAAACAAAAGTAGGAAACATTACTTTTACCTTCCGTAGATCGTTTACAACTTTAGCGTGAAGGAAAGTTGTACTCAAGGTACTAATGGTTTACTTTCAAGCATTTCATTTGTTGCCCTCATGCCATGCTAAGCATACATCATTGCATACGTGTAGTGGCCGTTCCCGAGGGGGTCCAGGTCGAGACTACTACTGAGGAGGCCACTCCAGAAGTCATCCAAGGATTCGACATCTGCGGGACTGATCCCGATCCGACGCTGTACACGATCCAAGGCAAGCCCCGGTGCATTCAGCCCCTCTATTACAAAATATTTATAATTCGAGTTAATCTACTGCATAAGGTTGATAGGAGTTGATTGTCACCTATCCAGATGCATTGTCTCAAATAAATACCCTGAAACCTGATTTAAATAAAATGGTTTGAGAAATGCTTAGGCATGCTTAATGAACTTAGCTTTGCGTAAAAGAAAAACTATTTTCTGTGCCATGATTATACTTATACTTTGATTGGTGAAGAACTGGTTATCCGCTGGTCGATGTGTATTTGGGTTGGAGTCCCAATGCATGGTCGCTTTCGGAGTAGTTTGGAACTGGTCGATGTCTTTGGAAACGTGTTTCGTTGGGTGGTCAGCTCATGGGGCGGCGTTCCCTATGTCTCACTCACCCGACAGGCACGATAATAAAAACTGTCGGGTAGTCTTGTACTTGGGTTAGAGTCCCAATGCAGGATTGACGGCAGGAAGGAAGTAGGGACCGTTCGTTGTAGGCCTGCTGTGATCATGATGAACAGTCTAGCCACATACCAATGCGGAAAGCCTAGAGTTCGGTGACGCTGTTGCTGGAACCGACAACCACGCACTGGGAGTGGAGAGATGGCGAGAGTAGCTTGTACCCACGTGGCCGGCGTGCCTGGATAAGAGTGGAGTACTGTGCTCTCGGGTGGCGCAGGACCGGTTCCGGGATAGCAAAGCCGTGACGACGGGTTGGTATATGTATGCCGGCGTGCTGCATATGCAGTGTGGTTAGAATCCCCAGCTGGGTACTTTCTGGATTCGAATCGACGTGCTCCTCGGTTATGAAGACTTGATCCTCACACTCTACACCGAAAAGTGGTTCTCAACTAGGTTATCTGAATGAATAAAGTAATTGAAAGAATGATGATACATGAGTCTGAATATTGGAGCTATAAATATGATTATAATAATGACAACATAAAATATGGAACATGATAGATTGCTTTTCTGCAAACTCCTTATCCTCTGCTAGCCTTACCCATGGCCTTGCATTCCTGAGTCTCATTTTACACCCTTAGTCGGGTAAGTCTTGCGGAGTACCCCAAGTACTCAGGGTTTGTTAACCCCGTTGCAGGAGGACCGCAGTCGGAGATCTGTCTTGCTCCATGTTGCGTGACCGTGGTCGAAGAAGAAAGCGGCGATGAGTGAAGTGGAACCCGTGGGCAAGGTTCGAGTTATCTTATCTAGTATTGTGTAACTATTCCACTGCTACGGTTATGTCCTCTGGTCTGTAATAACTATATTTGAATCCTATTTGAACAACCGGTTTGTAATCTAAATGTTATGTAATCTTCCGCACTGTTACTCTGATGTATTTTATTACGAAACGTTGTAATCCTGTGATGATTCTGCAATGGTGATCCTGTCGGAGAAAAGGGCGCTAATGTAGCCCGACAGACCTGTCTAGATCATTTGGGACACGGGCCCGGCTGTCAGAAGTCGTTAGTGACAATGACAGGTGCCAGTGGGCCAGGTGATTTAGCCGGTTCTGTTACAGTGATTACATGAAGTAGGACATGCTTTTAGTTGTTCAGTAACCATGAACGTTTCATTAAAGTTAGCAGTAACTCAATGCTTTTAGTTAGGGTTATTCAATTCAGGTCTACACAAGCAAGGTCATCTAAACCTGGAGGGATGTGCAGTTACTGCAGCTTGTTTGGATGCTATATCTGGTTTGTATCTTGTCCTGGGCATATTGTGCTATCAGTTTGTCACTTTTGCGAAAATATCTTATATTTAGTCAGTAGCATGGCTGAAAGATTGAAGAAACAATGCTATGCTTTCGGTCAGTGCTTATTGTTTACTGTACTTCTCAAATGTCTTATTGCTCCATGACTAAACTGCTGTTGTCGAACTGCAGCAACTTAACACTGCACCATTGTTTCACAATGCAAACTGTGACATGTATGTTTCAATTTTGACTTGCACAGGCATTTCAAGTACTACTAAATTCCAATATCCATTTGGTCCATTGCCTTTCTGGTGAAACACCAGGATAACTAAATTCCAACGAATTGAACTTCAGTACTACTAACCAAATATATATTACTCAGAAAGGTAATGGTGAGATTGGTTCCTTATTTTTCTTGTCTAGATTAATGGCCAGACATACGTTTTGAAGCTATACATAAGACGAATGACACTAATAAGTATTGATAATTAATGAACAGAAAACCAAGTGAACCCTAACCTTGTTCTTCGCCGCGGTGGAGGAGCATTCCTTGGCCCGTTTGCCGCCTCTGACGGGGGTCTTCTTCTCGCCTGCGGAGGAGGAGGAATACCCTTGTGGCCTCTTGACGCCGGTGACTGGGAGCTTGGTCTTGGCCGTGGCCGAGGCAGCACCTCCGCCGGAGTGGTCGGCCGGGCTCCCCGAAGAGGACGCGGTGGTGCCATGGCTGCGCGACGCCCTCATCACTTGATTGCCGGACGCCATCGGTTTGGTCTTGGCCGTGGCCGAGGCAGCACCTCCGCCGGAGTGGTCGGCCGGGCTCCCCGGAGAGGACGCGGTGGCGCCATGGCTGCGCGACGCCCCCATCCCTCAATTGCCGGAAGACATCGCCACGAGCGCCGCCGCCGCCGGTCGCCCGCACAAATCGCCTCGCCGCCGCCTCGTTGTCGCGATCGCCCAAATAGGAACCGCACGTACGAGCGCCGCACGGAGGAGGTCCTCACGCGGCTACGACGCCGCCGGCCTGCCCTCGCCCGCGCCGCACGTACGAGCGCCGCACGGAGGAGGGCGAGCGCCGCACGGAGTGTTGGATCGCCGTCGCCAAACCCTAGACTGTAATGTTTATGTAACTATATTAATTCAATTATTCATCCCAACCATATTACTCCTTTTACCATTATGCATTTACCCCTTTACCCTTTATTAAAAAAAAGAACTAAAAAAAGGAATTACCCCTCATCTATTTGAGCGTCCTAATATCCTCCACTTCAGAGGCGATGGGAGACGATAGAAAGCGACGTGACGCATATAGGCCCACGAACCATAGACACAGCAATCGCCTCTAATCGCTTTCCCCCATCGCCTCCCATCGCTTCTCATGTTCTGGGCCCACCGATCATAAACACACCATTTTCCTCCCGTCGCCTCTTCAACCATTGAATTATTTCACATACATATAACCTGGCATACTGAGAAGCTAATGATTATAAGCTAACCAAAAAAGGCAAAATGAAACTGAACTGAAACTAAACTCAAACTGTGTATACCAGAGCATACTTTAGAAGCTAAAAAAATGAAATCACAAACTGAAATTACTAAATAAAATTACAAACTCAAATTAAATACTGGAATTGCTAATTGAATTTAGAAAAAGAAATTACAAACTGCAATTAATAAATCAAACTGCAACTTCTGAAAACTAATGTGCACTTTGACAGTTGAAGTTCTAGCATGTTAGCTGCTGTCTGCTAGTATGTTTCAGCAAATGCTTGGTCTGCTCATGCAGATTCAGTCATTGGAACACTGATACAGCTGGTTCAACTTTGACTTGCATAGTTTTCAGAGTTTCAGCAAATGTTCTTGATCAGGAGTTGTAAGACTAGCAGAACTCGGTTTAGACATGTCAAAAATCCTGTCAGTCAGAGATCAGAGCATCAGCAGAATCGTTCAGTAGTATACACATGCACGGACTGTTGGGGGCAGATTTGGGCCAGACAAGGGATGGATTAGGCTTATTAGTTAAGGATTGATTGTCTCAACATAAAACTTGTTGATAATTTGTCCACAGAAGACATTTTCCGGTATTCAGAAATCAGAACCTTATGAACTGAAACTTTGCAACAATTGTGAACTGAAGCTCTGAAGTTAAACAGACACTACGTTTCCAGTTTATTCATGCCATTTCTTTATTATTTCTGATGATGAATTTGTTCCCAGTTTATTCATGTCATTTCTTAGAATCCATGCAAACTGAAACTCCACAATTCGACACTGAAACTCTGAACTGTGAACAAGTGAAGATTGCACCAGACTTTCTGTAGCTATAAAGGACACTTCACAAAGGAAATAAATCATAGTATGGCTTGTTGGTATGCTAATACATATGCCAAGCAGGCCTGCCGAGTGATAGCCACAAAAATTACAAAGATAAATTGACTCATGAACTCTAAGAGTTGCAAATCAAATGATCTGTACTCATAAAACAATAAAAAAGCCAAAGAAATTTGTTGCAATCAATCTAAAGCTGAGCTCTGAATTTTACCTATTGCTGTCAGACACACAGCAAGAGCTAGGACATCAACAATACGGAATTAAACCATATGTCACGTACTCAGCAAGGTAGGATGCATTGATTAGCTCACTATTCATTCAAAATTCCAAATAATGACGATGCAACTTATCGGACTGAATTTAATTTGTTGATGTTGTTTTACCTGAAAGAAGAAGCAAGATGGTGTGCGCTACGATATATTCTAACAATAGTAAGTTATACTGTACTGACAGGGTCCTCTATACACTACGATAAATTCTAACAAAAGTAAATTATATTGTCTGACAGGATACTCTATACACTCGTTGCTACATGTACATAAGCATACCACAATCGTGAAAATCTATGTGCCATGGCTGCAACTTAACAGCATACATCACGAATTGGGAAGGAAGGAGCAGATAGCGTTTGAGCTGTACTCACAATGGTTGAATACGAACTGGAAGTGCTGCAGCAGACACCGGTAGAAAGTAAACGCTGTGGGCGGATGGAGGAGGAAGAAACGTGTGGGCGGATGGAGGAGGAGTGACCTCCGACTAAGCTGGACAGTGGCCGAAGGAGCCATGGATGATGGTTGCACGATTGGGACGTGCGCTGGGGAGAGAGAAGATCTTGGACGAGCCATTGCCCGCCATAAGCTGCCGCACCACCGCTCGCCGACCCGGGCTTCCTACAACCACGATGGAAAAGTTAAATATGCCTTCGAGGGTACATGCTTCCACCGCATGTGTTTTTGGATCCGCATTGAGATATATGCGCACATATCTCAATGCGGATCCAAGGACATATGCGGTGGGAGCATGTGCCCAACGACGACGACAAATGCGGCACACGAATTGAAATGAGGGAGGACGGACAACGTTTTGGATGCGTTGGCAAATAAGGCCTCACGGAGGAATATGAAATCCATTGGGCCAGCCCATCGCGGAAGAGTCGCGCGGTCGTGACGGCCTGACGGGTCGCCAAATAGACTTTGCGTATAAAAAGGTACAATCTGGTAGAAAGAATGTCAAACAGATACATTCTTCGATGGATCTGGCCTAGTTGTATGAGTGACCAAATAAGGCTCTGTTCAGCTGTTGGGCCAGCTCCTGACTACCCTAAGTGGGCCGGTCCATGCAGGGTGGCAACGTCCAGCCATACGAATGCGCCCTAAGCGGCTAAGCCGTGTGGTCGTCCGACCAGGTAACCAACCGGCATCCGTCTCAAATCGGTGAGACCGATCCGGGGTGTTGTACCTAGAGTCTGTAATTTATATTATATTGTATATATACTGTATAAGACTATCTCTAACAACATCACCCAAAATACAACACTCATTTCATGTTTCAGTTACGCTACATTAAATAGATTCAATATTCATTTTTAATACTCCAACAACAATACCCAAAAGAAAATCTCTTTGCATATGGGTTTCGGGAAGAGAGGACTCAAATTTGGGATGTACCTCTCCTGAGAGGCAAAATGGGTCTCCCATATGGGTATTCTGTTGGAGGCTAAAATAGTACTGTCGGAGACCCATTTTGCGTTTGGGTCTCCAAATGGGTTATCTCTTGGAGATAGCCTAATAGGGCAGTGGCTTATCTTTGCCTTGTGGTTTGTTTGATTGGAAAAAGCTAGATGTGAGTTCTTCTAACTTTTTTAGTTCTTGCTTAGGTAATGGCAAATACAATTACCTCACTTGATAAGAGTCTCCAGTTGAATGGCTTTCCACACCTTGGCATTTGCTCAGGTGCTTGCAGGTTGTGATCGCCCCAAAGGATCACAAAAATTTATCTACTTCATTAATCTGATTACATATCATGAGCTTGGGCACAAACTTTACATATTTTAATAAGCGAGCTTGATAGTTTCTAGGTCATTCCTAGCTGCAGGAAGAATACGTGGCTGTTGATATAGGTCTCGAGGATGCTGATTCTATTGGCGTTAGAGTGATCATGCTTGCCGATTTTACTTGAGGCGGAAGGTACATATGATGAATGCAATGACCACCTGTAGGGTGCATGGCTTATCAGGATGCAATGACCATCTGTTGGATGTATGGCTCACCTGACCGGCATATGATGTGCAACGTTGAGGGACTTTGCTACTTCGTAGATTAGCACTTATGTCCTGTGAAAACCTCATGGTTGCAGACTGTAGTTTACCGTATTTTTCGTATCTAGCATAAACTACAGATGGTCATTGCATCCTGGAATTGAGAGCCACACCCTAGCCCTACAGGTTTATATTGTGAATTCTGATTGTAAACTATAATGAATGTCTATATAATTAATTAATGTATGACTGGACAAAACCACATCAGCCGTGGTGGCCATATAGTTCGTTATATCGGACATGGAAGATATTTGACTGCTTTGTAATTTGTGCTATGAATATGATCTATTGATAATTTGACTCTAATTTGATATGTCCATGTTATTAATGATCTTACATGCTGATGTTGACCCTACTCTTTGGAACTTTTGCTGCCGCAACTGTTATCTATAATGTATAGTACTGGAGAATCGTAAGCATACAGTCTTTTTTTAAAATTCCAGAATATCAAATTTCCTGGTTCCATATGCTTTGGCCTTAATTAGAACATAGGAGTATTTCCTTACAATAGTAGGTGCTACGAGTAGCTCACTATAGATCGCAGTTGGGTGAGTCAATTTTTTTAAAAAAAATCATGATTGATGTATACTTCATAGAAAAAAAATCAAAAAAATATTTCTAATAGGCATGATCCTTCCCTTTTTCTGGTCTTCTCGCCTGGAATCTACAATGGTTGTCTCCCACACAAAAGAGAGCCTAGATCAATTCCAATCCTTCATGTTATTGTACTGTCTTTTCCCCCTCCGTTTTCCTTTTCTTTCCGTTTGGTTTCTGTCTCCCTCTCGTGTTATTGGATACGTTAAGGAAAACGTGCATGTTCTCTTGCATTGAGTGCTTTTGCATGATTATTTTTTTGTTTCTCTTTCCTATAAAGTATCTCAGTTTATTTTCACGACAAATAGTACGGTATTGGATATATTTAAGGAAAGTGTTGCATGTTCGCTCAAGTGCTTTTGCGTGATTGTTTTTATTTTTTTCTTTCCTGTATATAAAGTATCTCTGTTTATTTTGGTAACATATTACGGTTGTTCAAAATCTTGACCTTTTTACGTTCTTTTTATTCATCACGGTCAACTAAATATGTTTGTTCAGTTATTTTCACGTTCAACTAAATATGAACACAGGTAGATGAATACTAATAACAAAAAATATAGAATAATATAGGTTTTGAACTACGGAATGGTTGGGAAAAAATAATCCCACCACCAAGTTATAAATGTAATTTTGATTAAAAGCTAGCAAAACTCATATTGTTATGACCTGATTTAGGTGAAAATAATAATTAATCAAGTTGGGAAATTAGATCTTGAATAGTCTGTTATCTCTAAATAAACGTGTCTCTGATACGTATGCACCAGTGCGATAGCTGTTAAACGATGTGGAAAATCGAGAGCGGCCTTCTATCTAATTATCAGGTATAATAGCCCATGACGTTTATAAAAAAGCCTTTACATGACTTGAAACGACCTCGATTTCTGCGAAGGAAAATCCACAGACTCGAATTGTAATTCAACATATTGCTTGGGACAATCCATGAAATTAACCATATCTCAGTTGACACCAGGATCCATACAACGGTAAATAAGTCTTACATAAATATTTATTACATCGCCACATTGGCGGAATCAACATTCAAAGAAGCTTTGGAGATGCGGAAGCGATTCATCCTTCACGGCCAACTTGAGTGTAGCATGTGACCCTATTCCTCGTCATCATCTCCCTCGAAGTCGTACTCATTCTCGTCACCTGACGGTAAATTTATCAGTACGATTTGTACTGGCCACGGAGCTCACCTATGCAGCTTTTGCTTTGTGAAAAGTGGATGCAAGGCTATTCAAGCAGACCTATAGGCTGAGATTTCCTATGCAGCTGTAATCAATGTTTAAGTAGTCAAGTTTTATCTCCAATTAACACCATCATCCCTTTTCCCATCACCACATCTCATATACCCACACCTCACTCTCATTCGACAGGCACAACTCCATCTCGGGCCTATCTCAGCGGCACACTACCACAGCGGGTACACTGCCGGAAGACATTAACCAGGGGGAGAAAAGAATAATCACTCACTACACTAGTAGAAGCTTCACAGAAAAGGTCCATAGCCAACAAGTTGGCATATGTATCGATTGATCAACCATACACTTTGCAGAGGTTTCGCTACTCACAAGATTAGCCATCATAGGTGTTGCGCAACACCTATGCAGAATTCCGGGTGCTTTCTTGCCTAGATCGGTGCCACCCTACCACTCAGCCCTGGAACATTCCGGATCCAACACCGTTATACCGAGACTGGGAGACATAGTACCGGGCCCATCTAATGGTACTGCGCATCTAGAACAGAACGGAAACCCATCGACCGTCTCCGCCCACCCTTATCACCTCTCAACCTAGCAGTAGTGGCACCGCTCTACCAAGTAGTCCAGCCGTCCCCCGCCCATCAGAAGCGAGTGAGTAGAAAAGGTTTCCCATGAACCAGAAACTAGTCCGTCCTAAGTTTGACCAAGCAGGCATCTTCCCTTAGAGGATACTCTCCCCGTGCCATCACAGCACCTCCGTCCTCGGGCTTCAAACCACCAAGGCTATCCCACCCGGAACCTTCTCAACAACTTTACCCGCCACAGGTATCTCGCATGGGGATGCCCAGGTTGCACCCCCGGCACGACTTGCCCCACGGGCTTGTCTCATATCCCACTTGGTCGACATCAACCCTTACCACGCACCCAAGACACACGTAGCACTCTCTCCCAGTGGTTATAATCAGGTTCTCATAATCACCGTCCCAATTCCACCACATAGCACACATAGCAAGTAGTAAGTAGTGGAAGAGTAACAGCATTAAAGCAGCAGCTAACCTAGCAGCGGGCAGCAGGGTAAGGTCTTAACAAGGCAGGGAATTCAAATATACTATCATGCAACCTATGCATAACATATAATCATAAAGCAATGGCAACAAAGTCATAGCAGTGCGTAAATAGGTTCTAAGGATTTGGTGGGACGTGGCACCTTCGTAGTCATCTCCTAGCTCCTGAAGGTACTCGTGGTCGTCTTTCTCAGTCAGATTCTCCTCCGGTTCTGAAAACGGAATCGAATTAGTCGCGTTAGCGACTCCTATAGAGTATTTCAGAAAAATTCAATAAAATAAAGAACCAAATACACACAATCATAGGACCAGGTTGTAGATCTTATTTTTCTGAGAATTTTGATATATGGTGCGCAATTTTTGGACATCGTATGAATAAGTTATGAATTTCCGAAGTTTAATCTATTTTCTGAAATTGGAAATATAGCCATTAAATCAGGGGTGACACGTGGCAGCACGGGATTGGTCGGGGCACTGTTCACGTTGACCGAGTCAACAGTTTCGGCGGCAACGACTCTGCTGATGTTAGCATGACGTCATTGCTGATGTCAGCGTTGACCGAGTCAACGCTTCCTCTGACCAGTGGGGTCGGGTGACATCATAGTGACGTCATCTTGACGTCACTGGCATGACACGTGGTAGCGCCAGAGCACGCCACGTGGCAGCGCTGGAGCGCTTCGGCCCAGGTCTACGAGAGCCGGTGTACGGTGGACCGAGAGTGCCGGTTCATGGTCGTCAGACTCGGCTCGTGGTGAACCGGGTGCACCAACCCTCCCTCTTCTCTGTGGTCTGTGGTGGACCGAGCCCATTTCCCCCCTTGCTGTGTGGCTCAACATCCCGTAGGCGTGGTGTACGGTGGACCGCAGGCTTGGGACATAGCGCAGGGACACGGTCCTTGTGAACCAGGTCTACCTCGCCTTCCTCCCTTCTTTCCCCCCTTCTCTGTTCGATTTTGGCACGGCGGAGCACCTCACCGCCGGCGAGCTCGCGCGGATTCAGTGCTGTGGTGGTCTACGTGCCCTCCCCAAGGGTCGATAACCTCCGGCGGGCGGACTAGGCTTCGGTTAGATCACAGCCTCGCTAGGTAGGACAGCCCGGTGAGCTTGTTGCATCGATGGTTGGAAACTAGCAGCGGCGGACAACGGCGAGGTGGTGGTGGTTTCGTTTTGGCCTGATTGGGGGTGGCTTCCTTCAATTGAGGCGACCAGCAAGGCATACAAGCCCAAAAGGGCGGGTTTGCGCCTCGGCAAGGTCTTTTTCGTCGCTACGGCGCGCGGCGGCGCTCCGGCGAGGTTGCGACGCACACGAACAGGGCGGACGGGGGCTCTTCCAGAGTTAGTAGTTTCGTAGATCGAACGAGAGAATCGTGGCGTTGCTCCACGACGACTAACCTACTCGGTTGGCGATTGATGGTGCTCGAAGCGGGTGATTTTGGCGTCGGAACGCGTCGGTGGTGAGCGCGCTCCGCCGGGAACGCGTCGTGCTGCGTTCTCGGTCTAGCAAAGCTCATAGCCCAGTGGCTTTGGCCGGTCATGTGCGTGCGGTGTGCAAGTGCTTCGCCTGAGCCGGTATCGGCTCGTGCCTGCGTGTCCCGAGGTCGGAACGCCATGGCAAGAGCAGGGCAAGGTTTGGACAACGAGCTCGGGTGTCTCACTGGTGGTGCCATTGACGAGAGGATGGCGGTGCAGTGACGAGTCGGTAGCCGTGCAGATGGATCGCAGTGCAGTGCCGAACCGCGACGGGGCTCCGGCTTCTCCTCCGTGTCCGGCTCGGCGTGCTCCGCGGCGGCGGCGCTCCGGCAGCTCCTCCTCTGTGACAGAACCGCCTAAATCCCATGGCCCACAGGCCCCTGTCATTGTCACTAGTGACCTCTGACAGCCGGGCCCGTGTCCCAAAAGATCTAGAAGGTTCTGCCGGGCTACATTAGCGTCCGATTTCCTCCGACAGGATCCCATTGCGAAACCATTACAGAATTACAACATTTCATAACAAATTACATCAGAGTGAAAGCGCGGAAAGGTTATAAGGTACTTAGATTACAAACCCTTTGTCCAAATACGATTGAAGTGCGAATATTACAGACCATAAATAAAATAAGTAGCAGTGGAACGACGATACAACAATATTAAGTATTTAACGATAAGAACCCTGCCCACGGGTTCAACATTACTCCTCCTCACATCCCTCGTGTACCACTGTCACACAGCAGGGGGCGAGACAAACCTCCGGCTGCTGTGTCCCTGCAACATGGGGTTAACAAACCCTGAGTACTGGGGTACTCCGCAAGACTTACCCGACCAAGAAAAAGGAATGAGACTCAGGAATGCAGGCTGAGGGGAATCAAGGTAAGGCTTGAGCAAGAGTCAAAAGTTTTGCAGAAGAGCATTACTATCCTATTTCAATATTTTAACTCAATCTTATTTTAATCATATCCATAATTCCAAATTCCTTTTCATATATCATCATACCTTCAAATTCTTACTCATTCTCAAAAACACCTAGTTTCGAACCACTTTTCAATTTTAGGTCAAAGGATCAAGTCTCCATATCCGAGGAGCAACGACGATTCGAATCGATTAGCACCCAGCTGGGGATCCCTATCCACACTGCATATGTAGCACTTAAGCTTGCATATGCCAACCCCGGCTACCACGACTTTTCTACCCCTGAACCGGTCCTGCGCCACCCGAGAACACAGTACTCCTCTCCTCTCCAGGCACGCCGGCCACGAGGGTACACGCTGCTCTCGCCATCTCTCCACTCTCAGTGCGTGGTTGTCGATTCAAGTAGTAGAGCCACCGGAGTCAGAGCTTTCCGTAGTATGTGGCTAGTTGCAAAGTCTCGATCACAGCAGGCCTACAATGAACGGTCCCTAAATCTTTTCCGCCGGCGACATTGCATTGGGACTCTAACCCAAATACAAATGTCCCAGCGGTTTTCAAATCCCTTTCCCGCCGATGGTCAAGCATTGGGACTCTAACCCAAATTCACAACCAACGAACGGAAAACCCCTTTCCGTCGGTTACGGTGCATTGGGGCTGCTACCCAAGTACACAATCCCCGAACGAACTCATGTCCCTTTTTCCTTTCTCATGATTCATAGTTATCACATTCTCATAGGTCAAAAATAGCCTTTTTATGCAAATCTAGATTGATTAAGCAGGACTAAGCATTTTTGAATATTTTTATTTTTAAACAGGTTTCCGGGATATTATGTATCAGGCAGGTAATGCATCAATATAGGTGACAAACAACTCCTAACAACCTAATGCAATAATAGACTCAAGTTATAAATATTTTGTAAAACACAAGGCGGGGCTGAATGCACCGGGGTTTGTCTTGAATCGTGTACAGCGTCGGGTCGGGATCAGTCCCGCAGATGTCGAATCCTTGGATGACTTCTGGAGTGACCTCCTCAGCAGTAGTCTCGACCTGGACCTCCTCGGGGACGGGCACTACACGTATGCAATGATGTATGCTTAGCATGGCATGAGGACAACGAATGAAATGCTTGAAAGTAAACCATTTAACTCTTGAGTACAACTTTCCTTCACGGTAAAGTCGTAAACGCTTCACGGAAGGTAAAAGCAGTGTTTCCTACTTTTGTTATATTGACCACTTTAACGGTCATAGAAAGCCGCTGCACAGCTTTACTACAACCAACAAGTAACTCTAATACTTTTGTCAAGGATCACTATGGTGAAAGATCCCTGAACTCAATCAATCCAAAATCACACCAAACAACAGTGATTATTTGCGTAAATTAATTCTTCTAGTCAAACACCCCAAATCTAATAAACAAGTATCCTAATAGTTTCTAATTGAGCTCAAACTTACCCAACAGATAGATCTTACCCTAAAACAGTACCACATAAATTTTCATGATTTTTGGATAATTTTAGAATTTATTAAAATTGCTCAAAGTTACATTTACTAATTAATATGCTAATTTTTAGTTCCCACAGGAAATGTCCAAACCCTATATATAATATTTTTATAAAATACTACATGCTCCAGAGAGTACCCACAATTATTTTTATGATTTTTAGATTAACAGGAATATTCCTATGAAAATGACAAATGGCAGTACTATTCATTCAAAATTAAAATGGAAAATCCACTGGAAATCCCTTCAAAATAAAGAAAACGGTTTGGCCCGAGGCGGCCCAACATCAGCGGGCCGGCCCAACTCCACTCGCGCGTACGCCCAGGGACGCCGACAGGCCGGGCTCGCCTGTCAGCTCCCTCTTCAACCTCGCGCGCAGCCGTGCGCGCGTACACCTGCGGCGGCACGGCGACCATGTTCCGGCCGCGGAGATGCAGGAGAACTAAGGGAAAAGGGCCAGGGAGGATCAGGAGCTCACCACGGTCCTAGCCCGACGGTTGGCTGAGGCAGAGACGGAGTAGAACGACGAGCTTGACTACGGCGGCGGACATAGCGACTCGGCCCCGACGGTGAAGTCTCGTTCCGGCGATCCTAGAGAACGAAATGAAAAACCGTCGCGAGCATGAGCTAGAGCATGAGACGGGGAGTCACAAACGAAAGACCGAAGGAGGCGAGTCTCACCACAGCGAGCTCGTCGCGTGAGAGACGGCTGCGGCGGCGCTCCGGTCTCCCGCAGAGACGGCGACAGGCGTTCTCGGATCACAGGGCACGAACCTAAGCCCAAATGGATGCACTGGGCGCGCAAGGAAGAAGGAAGACCAGCTGCTCTGGCAATTTGGAAGTGGTGGGCGGGTGTTAGCCAATTTGGCCGAGCAGTGGAGGTGTTCGCCGGCGATCCGCGTCGGAGAAAAACGGCGGGGAAGCGACCGAGCGCCTTTAAAGTGGATTCGGGGAGGGGACAGGGGTGCTTCAAGTCGGCGCGGGGTCCCCTACAAGCTCAGTTACGACGGGGAGCACGCGGCCGGCCGGCACGGGCGGCGCGGCGCGTGCTCGGCGCGGTCGGGCGGCCGGTTCTGTTCGCGAACAGAGAGGGAGGCAGAACACTGTAGCTCGTTTGACTGCCATTCAATCTGTTTTTGACCAATCTTATGAAATTTTGTGTGTCAACTTGAAAAGGTGTAAACATAAAAGTTGTAGTGTACAAAATTCTGAACAACATTGGTTTAGGGATCAACTCCAAATTTTGAATAATTTTGAAACTATTCAAAAGGGGGTAAATTCACTATTTGAAATCCATTTCTAATCCCATCAAATTCTCTGGATTTTTCACAACAACTTTAAAATATTCAAAAATAAAAGTTGTCCTATTTGAGGAGCTTTACAACTTTCATTAAATAAGTGTGGTCATATTCTCAATAGTTTTTAAATTACCATCTCAAATTAGAATTTTGAAGTGGTAATTAGGGTTTAATTTGAATTTCTATTAGAGAACTTCAAAAACACCCAAAATAAGAGTTGTTATATATAAATAGATCTACAACTTCTATTAATGGACCATCACCAAATTCCAAGTGGATTTTGGTTTAGGGTTTTAGGATCCGATTAGGGCTTAGTTTGAATTTTCCTTTTTGATTCATTTTTTTAAGTCTCAATTGATAATTCAATTACAACATCCAAGGCATTTATCAATAAACCACTCTAAAGACCCTAAGCACAATCAAATACAAATGCATAATATTAAACATGATGACATGGCATAATTAATTAGCCGTAATACCCGGGGTATTACAGCCTTTCCCCCTTAAAGAAATCTCGTCCCGAGATTAGATAGACGATAAACCTTAGGGTTAAGTAATGGAAAAGAAAATGTCTCAGGTAAACCTACTCTAGTTTCTACCATAAGATAATAGGGAAGTTTATACCGACTACAACCAGAAACTTTACATTTACAGTGTAGCAAAGAACTCGGGGAAGTTTTCGGCGAGATAGTCTTCAGATTCCCAGGTGGCTTCATCCTCGGAATGTTCACTCCATTGAATCTTGTACCATCTTGTAGTGGTTCTCCGAGTGACGCGATCCTTCTGATCCAAGACTCGGATAGGATACTCAGAGTACGTTAGGTCGGCTTAGAGTTCTATTCCCTCAATATCCACGACTTGATCTGGTACCCGGAGACACCTTTTGAGTTGTGATACATGAAAGACATTGTGTACGGCTGAGAGATGATCTGGCAACCTCAACTTATAAGCTACTTTCCTCTGATGAGGTATGATTTGAAATGGTCCAATGTATCTAGGAGCTAATTTGCCTTTAACTCCAAATCGATTAATTCCCTTCATGGGTGAGACTTTGAGGTAGACATAATCTCCTGTCTTGAACACCAAGGGACGACGCCTTTGATCGGCGTAACTCTTCTGTCGCGACTGTGCAACCTTTAGGTTATCTTGTATTTGCCGGACCTTTTCTTCAGTCTCTTCCACCAAGTCAACGCCGAAGTACCATCTCTCCCCAGGCTCACACCAATTCAGAGGTGTTCGACACCTACGACCATATACCGCCTCAAACGGAGCCATTTTGATGCTTTCTTGATAACCATTATTGTACGAAAATTCTGCCAGTGCCAAACACTCATCCCAAGATTCTGTGTAATTGAGTGCACATGCCCTCAACATGTCCTCCAACACCTGGTTGACTCTCTCAGTCTGTCCGTCAGTCTGCAGATGGTATGCCGTGCTATGTAGAAACTTTGTTCCTAGTGACTTATGGAAATCCCTCCAAAAGTTGGAAATGAATTGAGAACCTCGATCTGAGACAATGGTCTTGGGCACACCATGAAGCTTCATCAAATTCTGGATATACAGCTTTGCATAGCTCACTGCAGTGTAAATGGTCTTGACGGGGATGAAGTGGGCTTGCTTAGTGAGGCGATCAACCACAACCCAGACTGAGTCAAAACCCCTGGGTGTTTTCGGCAGACCCACGATGAAATCCATGCTAATGTCCTCCCATTTCCATGCAGGAACAGACAGTGGTTGCAGTTCTCCACCGGGCTTCATGTGTACAGCTTTCACCTTCTGACAAGTGTCACACTTCGCTACATATCGAGCGATCTCTATTTTCATTTTGGTCCACCAGAACTTTTGCCTCAAATCCTGGTATATTTTATTGCTCCCAGGGTGGATGGAGAATCTAGTCAAATGTGCTTCATCCAAAATCTTTTGTCGTAACTCGGGTACCTTTGGAACTACTAGCCGACCCTTGAACCATACGACCCCTTCGTCGTCAATCCTGAAACAATCTACCGTGCCATCTTGGACCTTCTCCTTGATATGCTTGATGCTTTTGCTCCCTTTTTGGGCTACGATGATCTCATCGCGGATGGTGGTCTCAATACTAATATGGTTCAAACTGCCCTGTTCAACTATTTCTACCCCCAACTTCTCTAGTTCATAACATAAAGAAAGGTCTCGGGGCTTTACTGCCAAACAACTGCAATGAACCTTGCGACTGAGCGCATCGGCAACCACATTTGCTTTACCAGGGTGATAATGCACTTCAATGTCGTAATCTTTGATCAACTCGAGCCATCTTCATTGTCTCATGTTCAACTCTTTTTGGGTAAATATATATTTTAGGCTCTTGTGATCTGTGTAAATCTTGCAAGTACTGCCAAGCAAATAATGACGCTAAATTTTTAGTGCATGGACCACAGCTGCTAATTCTAGGTCATGAGTGGGATAATTCTCTTCATGACGCTTAAGTTGTCGCGACGCATAAGCAATGACTCGGCCTTCTTGCATCAAGACACAACCCAGGCCGGTTCCAGAAGCGTCGCAGTATACGTCGAATGGCTTTTCAATGTCCGGTTGAGCTAGGACTGGGGCAGTGGTTAACAATTCCTTCAAAGTCTGAAATGCCTGCTCACACTCAGGTGACCAGACAAACTTGACCTCGTTCTTCAATAAGTTGGTAATAGGCTGAGATATTTTGGAAAAGTCCGGAATAAAACGGCGATAATATCCCGCCATTCCCATAAAACTACGGACTTGATGCACTGTGGTTGGTGGTTTCCAATTCAAGATCTCTTCCACTTTGCTTAGGTCAACTGATACACCTTCGGCCGACAGAATATGCCCAAGAAACGGAACTCTGTCCAGCCAAAACTCGCACTTACTGAACTTGGCATACAGTTGATGTTCTCGCAAACGAGTTAGGACTACACGAAGATGTTTGGCATGCTCTTCCGAGTTTTTGGAGTAGACCAGTATGTCGTCGATGAACGCGACCACAAACTTGTCGAGTTCGGGCATGAAGACTGAATTCATGAGGTACATGAAGTAGGCAGGGGCATTGGTCAGGCCGAAAGACATAACCAGATACTCGTAAAGACCATATCTGGTAGTGAAGGCTGTTTTGGGAATATCTTCTAGACGGATTTTTATTTGGTGGTACCCCGATCTGAGGTCAATTTTTGAGAACACCTTGGCCCCAGCAAGTTGGTCAAAAGTAGATCTATGTGAGGCAAAGGGTACTTATTTTTGATAGTGACCTCATTGAGGGGACGGTAATCGACACAGAGTCTGAGGGAACTGTCCTTCTTTTTAACAAAAATAGCAGGACAACCCCAGGGGGATGAACTAGGCCTGATGAAACCCTTATCCAACAGATCCTGCAACTGAACCTTCAACTCTGCCAACTCCTTGGGTGGCATTCTATATGCTCTACGGGAAATAGGTGCCGTTCCAGGCTTTAGCTCGATGGCAAATTCTACATCACGCTCAGGGGGTAAGCCAGGCAATTCGTCAGGGAATACATCCGGAAATTCACAGACTACCGGAATGTTCCGCACCTCATTAACTGCGGTTGCATATACCCTACCAACTGCTCTTTGAGGTATGGGAAGTTGGATAAGAAGTTGAGTTTGACTATTAGGCAAGTTTACTCTGATGGTTCTATTCAGCACGTCTATGAGAGCTCTGTGCTGATACATCCAATTCATGCCTAATATCACATCTATATCCTGATCCTTCAGCACTATCATTGAGGTCGGGAATATATGCCCGCCAAGTTCTATGGGCACCCGATGTACTATCTCTTTAGTACTAATGCGCCCTCCGGGCGACTGTATAAGGAAACTTTCCTCTATCTGCCCAATCGGAATTTCATGCTTGACAACAAATGTACGATTGATGAATGAATGCGATGCACCGGAATCGAAAAGCATGATAGCAGGATGACTTGCGACAGGGAACCTACCCAGCATGACGGGTTCACCTTCAGGAATGTCTCCAACTTGCGTGTAGTAGACCTGTCCTGCTTTCCTCACAACTTTTCCCTTCTGGGCCTGCTGCTGGTGGCCACGGTGCTGAGTCTGCTGCTGCTGTCCACCAGGAGCCTTCTGTGCATTCTGATTGTATTGTTTGGGAAATGGGTAGTTGCGGGACCAATGTCCCATCTTGCCACAATTGTAGCAGGGTTGGTTATAGGTTGCTTGAGGAGTGGTTATGCGAACGCCAGGGGCATTCGGCTGAGTGGCGCTTTGTTGGTTAGAAGTGTGAGAAGTAGCAGCAGTTCGAACTACGACCTGCTGATGAGGATACTAGGGACGTGTGTGATGAGTGGGATGGTATATGATTTTCTGGCGCTTTTGATGGCCAGAAGATCCAGCTGACCCAGACTTCTTCTTTTTCTTCTCTTCTTGGTGCTTGCGATCACTTTCTTCAAACGCTATGGCACTGTTGACAGCCTCATGATAAGTGCAATTGAGATTGTTAGACAGGCTTCGCCGAATTTTGAAGTTCAAACCCCTGACAAAACAGTCCTTCTTCTTCTTATCAGTGTTAGTATGCTCTGGGGCATACTGCGACAGGTGATTGAACTGACTGACATACTGCATGACTGTAGATTCCTTATGTTGCAGAGCCAAGAATTGATCCAACTTCATCTTCATCACCCCCGTAGGGATGTAATGGGCACGAAACGCCTCGCGAAACTCCGCCCAAGTAAGTTGATGCCCTACTGGCTGTGCTGACTGGAGGTTTGCAAACCAAGCGCTTGCGGGGCCTCGGAGTTGCTGTGTTGCAAACAACGGCTTCTGGGTTTCCGTGCAACGAATCAATCCAAATTTCTGCTCCATGATACGGAGCCAGTCGTCTGCTTCCAGCGGCTCATCCGCTTTGGTAAACACCGGTGGACGGGTGTCTGTGAAGTCCACATAAGTTGTTTCCTCATCATGGGGGCGGCCACGGTGCCCAACACGGTCATCCTGGTTTTGCGCAAGCAGTGCCGTAGCATTGGCTAAGGCAGTAATGGCATCAGCCAAAGTGGGTGGAATTGGCGGTGCTTGCGGAATGGCCCCGTCCTTTGAAGTACCAGCACCAGTTGAGCGGGTGTTAACAGGCATCTGTGCATAATTAAACCAAACTGAGTCTTAGCTTACTTAATCAGGTCTTAATACAATACACACCATACAATACGATAGGTAGATTACATAACCAACTCTTGATGCAGTTCTCAAACATCGCTAGTACTATAGCTAATCTAGACGTCGTCTCCCACGGTCCCGTCGGAGACGACACCGTCCTCGTCAACCTCCGCCACGTGCTCCTCGACGCCCTCCTCGACGTCCTGGTCGGCGTCCTCCTCGACGATCACCTGGAGTGGCTCAATCTCCTCGTCTACGTCCTCTATGTCCTGATCCTCAGGACCAACAACCACCCCATCCTCGGGGTCCTCAACACGTGGCTGCAGGATCGGGTTAAGCTCGTTGTTGAGCCTGTGAACCTCCTCGTGCAATGTGTCGTTGTAGTCCTCGATCTGCTCTACGTAGATCTCCAACTTGTGCAGTCTCGCCCTGGTCGCGTCCTCACGCGCCCAGGTGGCATCCCTCTGCTCGATCAGACGAGCCACAGAAGTCCGCAGTCGGTCGATAGTCGCTATGTCCTGGTAGTGCTCCCGACGAGCGGTGGCGAAGTCTTCCACCATCCTCCTCATCTCCTCCCTCATCCTCTCTATTCCTCCTGTAGCTCAGCGCGGCTGCGGCGGGGGCGGCGACTGCTAGAGGCCTCCCCGTCGCGCGGCGCCAGCTGGTGGCGCGGCACTCCCCTGGGTCCCGTCATCTTGCGCGCAGTCTGCTTGCAGCGTGCCATGCTGGAGAAGATAAGTTGGGATTAGCGAGAATATAATATAGGCTAGCAAGAATAGGTTTGATAAGTCCGGCGATCCTAGAGAATGAAATGAAAAAACGTCGCGAGCATGAGCTACAGCATGAGACGGTGAAGTCTCGTTTGAATGCCATTCAATCTGTTTTTGACCAATCTCACGAAATTTTGTGTGTTAACTTGAAAAGGTGTAAACATAAAAGTTGTAGTGTTCAAAATTCTGAACAACATTGGTTTAGGGATCAACTCCAAATTTTGAATAATTTTGAAACTATTCAAAAGGGGGTAAATTCACTATTTGAAATCCATTTCTAATCCCATCAAATTCTCTGGATTTTTCACAACAACTTTAAAATCTTCAAAAATAAAAGTTGTCCTATTTGAGGAGCTTTACAACTTTCATTAAATAAGTGTGGTCATATTCTCAATAGTTTTTAAATTAGCATTTCAAATTGAAATTTTGAAGTGGTAATTAGGGTTTAATTTGAATTTCTATTAGAGAACTTCAAAAACACCCAAAATAAGAGATGTTCTATATAAAGATATCTACAACTTCTATTAATGGACCATCACCAAATTCCAAGTGGATTTTGGTTTAGGGTTTTAGGGTCCGATTAGGGCTTAGTTTGAATTTTCCTTTTTGATTCATTTTTTTAAGTCTCAATTGATAATTCAATTACAACATCCAAGGCATTTATCAATAAACCACTCTAAAGACCCTAAGCACAATCAAATACAAATGCATAATAGTAAACATGATGACATAGCAAAATTAATTAGCCGTAATACCCGGGGTATTACATCCTCCTCTGCTCCGCCCTTCTCCCTTCTTCCTCTCTCACTCGGTGCGGTGTTGGTGTTTCGAGCCGCAACGCGGCGGCGGCGAGTGGGAGTGGGTCTAGGGTAATGCGGAGGCCTCCAATTTATAATGGAGCTCAGCAGCTTCCATGGCGGGTGGCTCTGATTCTCCCGGGCGGATCGGAGGGCTGTGACGTGAGCTCCACTAGGGTTCCAAGCGAGCGCGGGTTCCCTTGGTGACCAAGGAAAGGGGACAAGCGGGGGACAAGTTCGTCAGGTGTGGCGCTGTCGGGTGAGGCTCTGTCGGGGTAGTGCGCGCGGTCACGCGATTTGCGTGCACCTCCCCCTCGTCTTTGCGAGGAAGAAGAACTGTGGGGGGTGAGAGCGGCTGACAGGCGGGGCCGGACTGGCAGTGATGGCGCGCGCGTGCGGTCGGCATCGCGCGTGCGCGCGGTGTTGGGCCGCGACTTGGGCCGGCAGGCTCGCGTGCGAGGCGAAAAGGGGAAAAGAGGCGGGCCGGTTGGCTGGGCTGGCACGGCGCGCGGGTGAGGCCAAGCAGGCCGGCTGGGCCGAATGGCTGGCTAGTCTTGTTCTCTCTCCCTCTCCTTTTTCTTTTTTTTTTCCATTTTAATTTCTAGCTTTCAATTAAATACTTGTATTTGCTCTCATGTACCACACATGTATATACAAGCAATAAGTACAAATGAAAATCCAAGTATGCTGCATGCTCTTTTTAGAAAAGTGATAGTGTGCAATTGTCATTATATTTTAGTTTTTACAACATTAACCCTACATGCATGCATGAATTATTACTTTACTTGGAAAAATAAAATGCAAGTGGCAATCACATAATTATTATTTGCATAATTAAACCTACATGTATGCACATGTCATGGGTTTAAAGAATTAAGTTGGAAAATTTTTAATTAGTTGGTATTTTTGGTGTTTGTATTTTCTAGGGTTGTTACATGACTTCAAAAGAATTCATGGAAATTTGACATTTAACCGTATCAACGAATGGACATTATAAAAATTAAACTAAATTTAATTATATCTATGAGCAAATATTTTTGTCCTTACCAATGCGAGTATCTACATTGTCATATTATTGTGCTTATATTTTGGATTTCATCACATAAGAAATTATAGCTCTCAAACTTTATAAAATGAGAAAACATAAATATTTATGTAATATATATTTTTCCATTACAACGCACGAACATATATTTGCTAGTAATATATAACTCATAACTTATACAGTATCTTATAAGTTATGAAAATACAGAAGTTATTAATTTGGAATAGGAGTACGTAAGAGATATATATATATCTATACCTATTATTAGAGCATCTCCAGAGGACATGATATCCTTGTTTTATATGCTTTATTTAGATTTTTTTAAGTAAAAAGTAAACTCCAACAGTTATAATATCTTGTTTTTGTAAAATAGCAAGTGAGCTATTCTTAAAATCTCGCATGATAAATATAGCTTGCATGTGTCGCTAGCTATCTAGTATTGCCATAGTAGAAAGGCTATTGGAGCTTTCTATTTTTTTACATACTTTTCTATTTTAAAGGTTGGCTAAATCATAATTTTAGCACTCTATTTTTATCAACTCTGTTGGAGTTGCTCTTAAAGAGGCAAAATTTCCGGTGTTCTTTTTCATCCATCCCATCCAACTACCGGCTCACTCCACTCAACCCACCACTTATGTTACTAAATCTATTTTTGGGCCTTGTTTGACTTGAGATTGGGCCGGACCAATCTAATTTAATAAAATGACTACTCATATGATATAGAAGGTCTATATATTATTAATGGGTCATGTTTAAATTTTAATAAGACATGTACTTAGTACATTTTAGTTTTGTGTGCCCGGTTTACATTAGTACCATATGGTAAAGTGAATAGGGGCAACCAGGTGAGATACAAATAAAACAAGACACATTCTGCTACTAAAACTCATATCTTTTTTACTTTTTTTGGCAAAGAGATGTTAATACGCAAGTCAAACACGTATAATAATTACTTTTTTCTAGATTGGTTACGAAATCAATTGGGTTAACGAAAAAATATTTTAACACTCTCTAGCTATAATGTATGGTCACTAAGTATTGAGTTGACGAAAATTTTGTTTTGATACTTTTCCGTTGTAAGGCACATGCACTTTTGCTACTATATATAAATTAGTGATTTTTCTTCGAAACATGCACCTGGGTCTAGATTTGTTCGTCTCGTCGCGGAGAACGTAGCGGTGCAAATAAAATTGTAAAAGAATACTACTATTGTGAACGTGTTATAGCAATTTAAAATAAATTTTTGGTTTTTTTAACCAGACGTCAGCAACTACACGTTGTGGACTGCCTCCGCTCCAAACCGGGCAAACGCGCGTGCTCTGTCGCTTCCTATGCGCTGGATCATAGGAGTACAGGAGTGTCAGCTCGCCTGTGGAAGTGTCAGCTCTGCTCGCCTGTGGAAGTGTCAGCTCTACGGAGTCAGCCTGTTGGACGGCTGAGCTTCTGCTGGCCTGCTGCAGCTGCCTGGGCGTGGGCTGGCACAGGGCGTGGGCTGGCACGCGGTGTGGCGAGCGGTGCGTGCAGCGGCGAGCGGGTGGTGCGCATGTGCGCGCACCGGTTCGCCGGAGTCGATAGTGCGGTTGCAACTTGCAACCCGTCACTGCTCAGGCGCTCGTAGACAGCCCGGATGGGACTTTTTTTTTATTCAAGCCCTGATGGGACTTGGTGACACATATTGATTGCGATGCGATGGCGATGCGACAAGGCGTTCCGTGTATTCCTGCCCCCCTCTTCTTGTCTTCCTCGTCTTGTTGCCACTGGGCCTAAGCCATCATTTCGCCCGCGTGGGTACCAATGAAGCTGACGACGTCTTTCATCGTGAACTCGTACTCCCTCCGTCCTTTTTTTCCAGTGTCGTATTCGGATTTTGTGCATAAGTTTAACTAGATATTACGGACAATATTCGTATCTTTAAATAAATTTATTAAAAAACTAAATTAAAAGATTTATTTAATGATATTAATTATGCACCATAAATATTAATATTTTTTTTATATAAAATTAATCAAAGTTATTTTTCAGGAAGCAAGAATGATAAATATTTAGGTACGGAGGGAGTAGCTTTATAGGGGCTGGCGTGGGCGCGTGCTACGTGCACTACAGAGGAATACTACAGTTTTGCCTCTTTGTTGAGAACAAGAAAACAACACACCGAACCAGCCCTACTCTCCTTCTGTTTTTTTAGAAGGGATTATACGGTGCAATTTATATAGCAAATGCACATACCCAAATCGAGTGCCAATTGTAACAAGGTATATTTTAGGGCATATTTTGTGTTTGCAACGGTGATTGTTCTCTGATTGTAATAGGTATGTATGTACACGAGATATCTTGAATGGCAAGTAAAAATTCAACAAAAACAGAAAGAGAAGTTTCTGAAGAGAATAAATGACGAACAACTGAGAAATAAAAAAATTGCCGCAAATCTTCAGGATTAAATTCAGTTGCAGCAACAGGTACAATTCAGTTTGACATTTAGATGAAATTGTCAACCAGTTGCAATTAGAACACCCTACCAGTTACAACTAAGATAATAATGAATTGCAACCGACGGGAAAAAAAAAGTGTGTGGGGGAGGTCGGCGGAGCAGAAGCGCAGCGTGCGCACCTGTTCACCCGAAATCGCGGCGCGCGCGACGGCGAATGAAGGGCGAGCCGGATGGGGGAGTGCAAGAGGAAGTGGAGACGATTTTCTCGCCGGTGCGGGGTGTGTGCATTCAATATATATACATATAATATATATATATATATATGTGGAAATTATTTTCTACTCCCAGCGAGTAGTTACTCTCATGTCTATATTTCTAGATTTAGATCATCTATGGTCCGAAAAAAATATATATAGACAAAATATATGGTCATACTAAATCATATAAAGTAGTATGTGATTATACTTTTTTTGTTATACATAAAGTATATGGTTATACTGTTTAATATACTACTGCAGTGGTATTTTAGTAATATATTTAAAAGTATGGGTTATGTTGAAAAAATTTCATAAACTAAGATTTGAAGTATCTTAAATTGAGTATCTAAACATACTCAAACTAATAAAATAGTCTATACGCATACGCAATGTGGTTTATTGAAGGTGAGGATTATATATATATATATGACGGAACTAAAATGCAATAAGGTGTATTTGCTATAGCAAATGTACAGACCCTGTCAGCATACCTCTCGCCCCACCCATCTATCCCGCATGCAGAGAATCATTGTTTCGGATCGAAAAAAATACAATATCTCCTAAACCGTAGCCCCTATTTCAGATCCGTTTGCATCAGGTTGTTGAAAAAATATGCTTAACAAAACGAGATGCAAGAAGACTATATTTGATGAGCTTTTTTAAAGTATGTAATTGCAACTTCAATGTACTCTGAGTTGCCATCATGATTACAATATAATTGTAACTTGGATGTAGCGTAGTTAGCGCTTGTTACAACCACTTAGAATGTAATTTTTACCCAATTTGATACTATATGCAACTAGTTACAGCCTAGTTGCAATTCTGGCTAGTGAACAACGTGCATTTTATATACCAAATGTGTGTATTCTCTGCCAATTGCAACCGCGAGACTAAACCAATCACAACTATAACATCATACTAATTACAACTTGACGGAAGTAATTGCAACAAATCTGATCCAGTGCAACTGGACCTAATGTAGTTGCAACCTGACGCGATCCAATTACAACTAGAGTCGGGCCAGTTGCAACTAGGAAAGAACTAGTTGCAATCTAACGTGATCCAATCACAACTAAAGTCGGACCAGTTGCAACTGGGCAAGAACCATCCAATTATAACTAAAATCAGGCCAGTTGCAACTGGGCAGTTGCAACCTGACGCGATCCAATTATAACGAGAGTTGGGCCAGTTGCAACTGGGTAAGAACTAGTTGCAATCAGGGTGCGTACATTCAATATAGAGAATGCACCCAGGTGTAGTATAGATATACAGTATATATGTATATATACTCCCTCCGTCCCAAAATAGATATCATTCTGCCTTTCTGAGAAGTAAGTTTTTTCTAACTTTGACTAATTTTATATTAAAAAGTGTTCATATCGAACGTACACAACTAGTATCATTCGAAAGATCTTTAAATCTAATTTTTTAACAAATTTATTTAAAAATAAAAATGTTGCACATATTTTTTATAAATTTAGTCAAAGTTGAAAAAATTTAACACGCACGCTTATATATATATATATATATATATATATATATATATATATATATATATATATATATATATATATATAAGGAGGAAAAGGGAAGAGAAAAGGTAGCACTCCCTGTCGCCGGCCATGGTTACCAACCGGAATTGCCTGGCGTCGCCTTCAAGAAGGTTGCGTCGCCAAAAGCGCCGCCGACGCCAGCCCAAGGTGGGAAGGGTTTTCACCCGCAACTTTGAGATGCTGCCCACCAACTCTGGTGATGGAGATGAGCAGCTACCACCATAGCCTGACAACGCCAGTCGCGCCGCCAAGACGCTATGGGCATGTCAACGCCAGGTTGCCCTAGGCAACGCCACCATGACGCCACCAGGGCACACCTAGCCGAGCCATGGCCGGCCACGCCACCACCACCACGACGCTGACGAACCGCCACACCACCACCACATACGACTCGGGACGCATGAAGGGCAGGAAGGCCGAAGGAGGAGGCCAGCACCACAGCCAGGCAGAAAGCGTGCCCAGGCCACCGGAGAAGGTCGCAACCGGCCCCCAGCCGCGCCGAGGCCGCCGTGGCCGGCCGTAGCGAGCCCACAGCCGTGCCAAGGCCGTTTGTGGCTGGCCGTGGCCAGTCCCCAGCTGCGCTAGGCCGTTGTGGCCGGCCCCCAACCGCGCCCCGCCACGCCCAGGCCGCTGGCTCCCCAGCCACCATGAGGACGCCACGCCGTAGATCCAGGCTTCGGCATGCCACCCTCCCCAGATCCAGCCCGCCCTCGCCCGGATCCGGCCAGGAACCACCAGCTCCAGCCATCACCAGCCGGATCCGGCGGGCGCAGACAAGCCGAGGAGGGGGGCCCGCCTAGCCAGCGAGGTGGGGCGACTCCTTCCGCAAGGGAGGGCGGAGCAGAGCCGCAACCCATGCCACGAGGTGAGCCTCACCAGCGGCCGCCAGCCCACGAAGTAAGGAGATCCACGGAAGGAGGAGGTAGAGAAAAGGGAGAAAGGAGAAAGACGAGAGACGCCCGGCCGCCGCCATCCTTGCTTAACGCCCGCACGCCGTCAGCAAGCTCCGACGGCAGCCGAGCCAGGGAGCTGAGGGGGAGGGTGCGGAGCGGGGGAGGTGGGCGCCGCTCGAGTCACCCTCAGAGGAGAGCGACGCGGGGGTCGATTTTTTTCACAATTCATGCCATAATCATTTTTTAGTTTTCCTTCTGTCTGTGAGGTGGAAGAAGAGGGGATAAGAGTGAGATTAGAGAGAGATCTAGTAATAAATCAAGAAAGATTCGTCCCAAGGTTGTGAAGCTTCAAATCTATAACCTTTGCCTCTAATCTGAGTTCTACTATTATTTGTTGAGGTCTTTCCATTCCTCAAAGTAGCAGCCCCATATCTTATTGTTGCTATCTAAGATCTGTTCTATCCTGATGTACGATTGTCTCTAGTGCTATCTAGAGGTCAGCTTGTTATAGTCCTAAAAGCATATAGTGGAATAAGATTTGGCTGGCTCGTTTTCATGTTTTTCACCCCGATTCAGGGGTTTTCCACGTGAAATCTGATATCTTGTTGTTCATGCGGTTCTAGCTGCAACTAATTGCAATTGTAGTTGCAAGCAATCAGCCATGAATAGTTGTGATTGTTGTTGATACTGTTGTGCTCAGTTGTAACTAGCTACAACTAGGTTCATGTCGGCACAATTGATTGAAACGAGTTGTGGTTACTGCTATTTCCTTCATCTATATGTTGATACATATGTTTTGTTCTGTAGATACATGATGACCTGGACTGATTTTCGCATTGTGTTGAAGTTAAATGCTTCTCCTGTCACCGACAGTTATGTTAGTGCGGTTATCCCAACACCAAGGACAGCATAGCATCTCTAACAATTTGGCATTTTCTTTTCCATCTTTCTATTTTTTAAAAAAAAATCAGAAAAACTCTTCTTTAACAGTTTGACATCTCCCTTTTCCATCTTTAACAACTTGGCAAATGTGCTTGAATTGTGCCTATATTTGCGCGCAACTTCTTGTTGCGCATGGCTCTCCCCGTGACTTTTTTTTTCCGCCGCCCAGCCGCGCGGACTGGAGAAGGCTGCCATCCAGGAGCTGCCCTGCAACATTGATCCATGGGATACAAGCGAGCACGTAATCAGTTGTTCACCTGGAAATATGTGTTGTTTTATTTGCATTCTCTTGTTCTTCCGATCCAGCATTCGTGGTCGTGGCTGCAGTTTCTAAATAGGAGTACCGACATCGTTCATTTTTCTACTCCCTCCGACGGTGACTATGCCCCCGGCGTACAGGGTACAATAGCCGTCTCGGCGCTGTCAGACCACCCGCACTCACGTCCTCTACGCGTTTCTGGAGGAGGGAAAATCGCCGCAGCGGGTCCGCTACCGTCGTCCGAAATTGACGTGACCACGCGCTCATCCTCAACTGCGACCGGAGGTGGAGGACGTCCGGTACGCGCGCGCGGGGCCCGCATGTCCTCGCGCCTCCCGCCGCCCGCTGCTCGCTGCTCGCCGCGTGGCACCGAGGGAGGGAAACCGGGGAGAGAGAGAGAGGGCGCTCGCTGTCGGCCGCGCGCTCGTTGGACCGCCGCCATCGAGGGGAGCTGGATCTCGCGCCGAGGCTGAAGGAAAACCGGAGAGAGAGAGAGGGAGCCGGCGCCGCTCGCCACGCCAGAGCTGGCCGCGCGCGCTCGCCTAGGCCACGCGGGCACCGGGGCCGCGCCGGAGCCCGCGCCGCCTGTTGGGGCTGCGCGCCGGGTCCGCGCCGGAGGCCGCGCTGGGGCCGCGCGGGCTCGCCGAAGCCGCGTGCGCTCGCCGGGCCGCCGCGCGCTCGCCTAGGCCACGCGGGCGCGGGGCCGTGCGCCGGCCAGGGGCAGCGGCGCTCGCGAGGGAGAGAGAGAGGGTCGCGGTGAGGGAGAGAGAGAACGGGAAGGGAGGGGGAGAGAGAGTGGGAGGGTGGGGGAATAAAAAAAGAAGAAAATAAATATAGAGTAGAGATATAGAGGATGGATAGATGTGGGAGAATGTGGTATAGAGGAGAGAATCTCGATGAGCAGGACGGAATATTCCTTTTAGAAGAGAGATTTAGATGATAATAAGTGCGGTTGGTTTCAAGGACGACGACGAACAGGCCTGTCAGGTTGGATAGGAAACAAAACTAAAAAACTCTTAGAGATGCACCTATTTTTCCTCTCCATATTATTTTAGGAGTCGGCAAAAGTTATGATTTGAAAAACAAAAAAATACCATACATAGTTCGTCCACAGATGATGGGCCCAAAATATGTACGTGAATGGGACCATACATAAAAGGCTATCAAGATTGACTCTAACAAAATCATGTTAATTATTACGAGATAAGCCGTCATGTTTCATGTCATATACATATGCTTGGCCAATATTTAATTGGAGCTCCATGTATATGGGCATATGACAATCCAAAATCTACCAGTCGTGGATCAATGTTTTTCTCTTATAATAAATTAGTCACAGCGGCTTATCAGCAGCTTATAAGCCTTGCCGAACGGGGTGATTATATGGCTTCTTAACTAGTTAGCTTCTCAAACTATATGTGCATGCATGTACTAGACTTTTAAACATGTATCTAGTTTTGGCAATATAATATACTCCCTTCATTCTAAATTGTAAGTTATTCTAAAAATCTTGGAGAGTCAAAGTATTTCAACTTTGATCAAATTTATAAAATAATATGATAATATTTATAATATCAACTAAATATCATTAGATTCTTTACTAAATATATTTTCAATAGTACATTTATTTGATGTCATAAATCTTTATATTTTTTTATAGTTTTAGGCTCTGTACGCTAAACTTTAAAACCGCTTATTTTTCAGTCCTTCTGCAGTATTTTTCTCTCACAAGAAATCAGCATCAGAGTTTATTTTTAGCGGTTTTCAGCTTCAGCGAACAGAGCCTTAGTTAAAGTTAAGATGTCTTGAATTTTTAAGATTTTTAAAATGACTTATAATTTGAGATGGAGGAGGTACGTATATATAATGTTTACATCCGGGTGTTTGTGTCCGGGCGGTGCACGCAGGCGCGTGGTTGCGGATGCTCCGGTGGGTGGATACCAGCGCGTGCACGTGGTGGCGGCGGATCTTGGCGCGTACGGTGCGGTAGCGGGTCCCGGTGCGGTGGCGGCTCTCGGCGCGTGGCCCGTGCGTGCGGTGACGGCTTATAGCCTGGAATGGAGTATTTTCATACAAAAAGTACAGAGGAAACAAAAACGGAGGAAGTTTTTTTTTACCATAGCGTTTGGATCAAAGGATTCTTAGGTTCCTTTTCTGTGGAACACTGTTGTAGACTTCTCATTTCAAAGAAAAATCCAATATGAGCTTAGGTTTTGTCTTCCTTCATGAAGTACAAAACGACTACACTGCTCAGACGTTGGATGGCATGTGCACATCACTGTCTAGTCTCTGCTGCTCTACAACTTACACTGATTAATCAATACTAAAGCTTGCTTTATTATGTCTACAATTATTTGATTCCAATGTTCCAAATTCCTATGTTCCAAACATCACTATCTATATTTTTCAGTATTTTTTCATTTCTCTGCTTCCTATGACACTTGTATCCTGTTCCTTAATTTTTTTTTTCCTTTCCTCTGTTTTGCATTCCTTTTGTTCTAAATAGGTGCTTATTGTGCGACGCCATAGATGATTAGGGTTCCTGTTGGCTTTTGCTTTTTTTGAAGACTAACGAGACAAGGAGCAGAGCAGCACATCTGCGTGGGTTGGGCCGACACATTCATTGGGTCATAGGGGCAAGCAGGGGCGGAGCTTGGTTCAAACCAAGCTGGGCCATGACCCTCCTGCCCAATACAATTTCCACTTGCTAAATTGTAACTCTTTACTGTTCATATATGATTAGACTCAATTACTAAAGAATAGCCCCTTCTGCTTGTCTGATCAAGCTCTGCCACTAGGGGACCGGAAATCACCTATCCAAAGTGAATTTTGGATGGCGCCGTTAAGTAGCTCAATGGCAAATAAGAAATCAAACTGTCCAAATAGATGGGAGTTAAGGAAACCAAAACCATATGTGTAACAGTGATGGCAAATAACGGAATAAAACACTACAAATTCATGGGAATGAAGGAAAGATGTAATTTTCGATGGCAATCAACACATTGCTATAAGTTTCAATGGCAATAAGCAAATTCTCCCATGATGAAGCCACCTGCAAAATTCTGTACAACTAGGATGATTCCCTGCCCGTTGATGTGGGTATGAAGAAGAAATGTTGACGTTAATATTATAATTTTTTTGTGCTAGTGAACTTTAACTACAAATGATAGTGGACTACTAAGGAGTGAGGACTGAGGTGGACGCTTTGCATGTCAAAAGAATATGCTAGTGGCAAATGATAGTAGGCTGCAGCGTGGTGGACGCCTTGCATGGCTAGAAAATAGCTAGTAGGTTTTGCTTTATTAAGAGTTAGATAAATTAGTAGATATTGAAAAATATTATTTACATCTAGTGTACAATTCACTCGGGAAAAAAATCTAGTGTACAATTCAAGCGTTATCAAGTTATTTATCCATAAACAACTCTGTTCGTTTGAACTTACCAGCCAACATCACTCAGTCATTCAGCAGTTTTTTTCTCTCACAATAATCAGCCAGTCAGCCGTACAATCCAGCCAGCCTTTTTTTTCACAAACAAACACATTATCCAAGTTACCTTTTGAAATAATTTTTCATGCGAGTTCAATTTGTCCTGATCCCTACCATCGTAAATGATAACATAGGGGCGAAGCACGTATATCCAGCTTAATTATCATGGTGTGTTGGGTCCTTCAAACCGTTCTCTCAAGAACCGTGGAAATTGTAACCAAACAAAACTGGAGTTTTTGTATCAAAGAAAAGCGTTCCTCGTTCGGAAAGCCAGAAAAATGAGAATTAAAGTTAGTTTATTCCCTTAACTTTGATTCGGCATCAGACAGCGATCTTGAAGTGTTAGTCTCATAGGCTCAACCACTTCGATGCAAGACAGCATGAGCTTCATGGACTAGATTTGCAGAGGGCGAGCTGCCCAAAACAACTTGAAACCAGGTCATAGCCCTGCCGCGCTGCTCGTTCAAACGACGAGCTGGAGATGTCACCTAGTGCCGTTGGATCCACTCTGCGTGAACACGTGTCGTGCTGCGGGAGTAGGCATCAGTTTTGGGGCGTCCTCCTTCCATTGCTCGAACTAAAGCCTCACAGCTGGGCCCAAGGTCAAGCGAGCCTTCGTCCTCCTCTTGCCCGAAATGGCAAAAGACGGTAGCCAGAGCCCGGCTCCTTTAGACGAGTACCCTACCTCGAGGCAAAAGATTCTACTTTCTATGCCGTCCTCATTTCCGCCGCCATTGTCTCTACTCCATCTCCACCCAAACCCTATATCGCCATCGTGATGAGTAAATCCCATGTAGGCCGGGCCAGGGGAAGTAAACCAGGAGATTTAGGTACTACTTTTTCAGTGGCCCCGTAACCTCCATCTCAGGAAGGCCTGGGAAAGCCTAGGAGATGGAGATCTGGCCACTTCTTCTCCTACATCGTGACATAACTACTTTTAGTTTTCAAAACTAATTTGAATTTAAGCTCGTGCTCGAATTCTACGTAAATGTATTTTAAATATTCAACAATAATAAAATATGTTGCATTTCCTATAGAATGATGTGCATGATGATATGGTAGTATGCTTGGATTTGGATTTTTCTCAGCCTTATTGAACGGTGAATGCGTGGCATATGTTACGTACTCAAATTCATTTGAAAACTATTTTCAAAAGCAATTGTATATATTAATAATTATTTTCAAAACTATTTCTTGGAGGAATTATGAAGCACGTGAGCATCAAAGGCGCGTACGTCTTAGGACGACCAAGCGAGTGGCCGGTGCTCTCCAGCTGCAACTCTCCCTGCTTGATTTGCTTGTCCAAGCAGCCGGCCTGGCTCCACGTATGCAAACTGTTTTGTCTCTCTTGCATCTTAGAAAATGCTCCTAGACTTCGTTTCTCAGGAAATGCTCTTAGACTTCGTTTTTTAGAAGTCAGGCTATATGCGTGTAAACTTATGTTCTCTCTTGTATCATCTACTAGGTAACATGCCCATACGTTTGCTACGAGACAACTAAACTTTTATTACTAAAAATACACAGATCGCATGATAACATAACAATAATGTTAAATTAAAAAACTAATATTAAAGTGATATTATCCAAACGACAAAGTTTGTGAAATCAACACAGTGACGCAAAGCGTGGCGTCACATGCTCACAACTCTACTATAACTTGAATACACATTGTCGACTCAGTGTAAAATTCTCTAGCAAGTAGCATACCACATTCCTCAAATCCATGCCTCAATCCCATCCACACAGAAGCTTTGTGCCAATGGATTTAATAAAAAATTTCATACTTTCGTTGACTAAGAAAGAATCATGGTTCTAGATGTACTTGTATTCGGTGATTTGCACTTCTGCTTCCTAGTTCCCGAGAGTTTATCTGCACTAAGAAATAATTAAGACCTAGGTAAGAACCAGGAATAAGAAAATGGAAGCATAAATACTGTCACCAACATAATGCATATTGCGCACTATTCCTTCCATCTCAAATTATAAGACAATAGATTTTCTAGATATATAGCTTACTTTTGCTATGTAATTAGATATACACTACATCTAAATACATGGTATAAGTATTATTCAGATTTACATAAAAGGAAGTATTAACCGAATGTTATTCTTTTTGTCATCACAACCTAATGGAACCTGAAAAGAACAATAGTTAACCAAAACTACTGAGAAGAAAATAATATCCGATCCGATAAGGAAAAAAAAAGGAAGGAACGACTCTCTAAAGAGAAAACTTCTTGTATCTTTGAGGTGGTTGCTACCAATGTAAGTTACGTCGCGAACAAACATTGGACCCTCACACACTAAGAATAATACCCGATATGTACTCATTGTTGCCCACTATATCACAAAGCATATCAAACCACACCGGTTTACATGTTGTACAGAACTGTTACGAAATAACCAAAAAAAAAGGTAGCTGATTTAAAACATGTTACTGAAACTGATATAGAGTTGGTATGGCTAAACATGCTTTAGTACTTGACCCATTTAATTCTCAGTTAATTTTAAGAAGTTGATGGTGCAACTAAGTGTCTTCAATGCATAACATTAGATTCCAGATTCAAAGTCGAAGAAAAAAAATGAGTAATCACAGGTGCCGTCGCCACTGCTCCAAACGGAGTGCTGCCTGCCTCTGTCAGTCCTCCAGTCCATCCCGTCAAACCAGAGGGCAGCTGATGGAAGCAGTCCTAAATACTTTAAGCACAGTAGGAAATCACCGAATCAAAAAGGAGATGACTCTGCATGCTCAACACCTAGGGGACGACTCACACACAAGTCCACCAGAATACAGGCCACAGGGGTGGTTGTGCCTTTGCTCCTGTGATTTACTGATGTGCCTCTAAATTAAAGGAATTTGAATGACAATCTCTGCATATGAAAGTTGAAAAGCCAAGATTGCCTTGAACAAATAAGATATGCACCATGAAAGTATACAGCAAACACATGTTAAGCTCATAGGAAGTAAATTAATAGATCGGCTTGCAAGTAAATCTACCCACAGGAAGTAAAAACGCATGTCGCTTTTCTTGACGTTGTCAATGATGGAGAGGAGCTTATGTACAGAGAACTCTCTCATGCAGAACTTACCCTTGGGGACATTTCTCTGAAATGACTCGTGAGAGGTCAGTGTCCACGGTTCCAGTATGCAGCAGGATGCAGGCAATGTTGTCCTTCCTGCCAAACTCCACAGACACTGTCTTGGTCACTGCATGATTGAGCATTGAGCAACAAACTTCAGTAAGCAAGTTGTGGCAAATAAACTTTGATAATTGATACATCATAAGTACCAGGTTATTCAATGGAACATCTTGGTGTCTCACAATGATTCAGCGCTGTTTTAGAAGCTCTGTATGCTTGTTCGCCAAAAAAAGCTCTGTATGCATGCCAGCCTCCCAGAGCATTGTCTCCTATCGAATTGACTCCAGCGCTCATATTTGCAACCAGTGTGAATCCTCTCCCAGTCTCAGCGATCTCCAATCTTCAGTAATGGCCACATGTGCTGACCAAAAAGGATCAATTGAGACTCTAGTATCAGCGAAGTCGCAATGACCGGCATCCAGCAAACTGAGTGTTGATGCCATACCACCAGAACAAGAAACAGAAAAATTAAAGCGGCCCAGTGAATTTCATCTTGATCACTAAGATAGGGCCGACTGTGTTCGCCTCATACACCAACATCAGGGATGACTTCTGAACCTTGCTTAGTGCAGTCTCTGTCACACAGGGAACTTGGTTTCAAATAAGGTGCTAGGGAACTGATGGTCGCTAAATTTTGAATGTTGTGCTCAAACGTGGAGACAGAGAAATCCACCTGGCTGTATCACGTTTGGGATCAAAAGGATGCCAGTGGAGTTGATCAGCAGGTCCAGAGAACCATGGTCTCTGTAATTGAGGCCGCAGCTGCCTGCAATGGAAGAATCAGATTTTCATACTAAGCTATTGCAGATATGTAAAATCAGTTTGCAATGTGGGAATAATGCATCAGGTCTTCAGTTCACGATGACAAATAGAAATATTTCATGAGCATTTCATCTGAATATCCAGTAGAGTATATACGGGAGACAATTAGATTCATATATTCATTGAAATATCAAATCTATGAGAAAATAAAAAAGGAACGATAACCAATTTATCAAGCATGAGTTTGATTGAGCACGGGCATCAGGCAATAATTATCTAGATGTGGTAAACTTGCCGAGGCCATTCAGATTAAGCTTCAGGCAATAGCTCTGATTGAGCATGAACCTGAACAGAGACACGCTTCTCAGCGTAGACAGACTGTCCCAGGACCACGTTCTTGGTGCACAGCGCATCTTCCTTGAACGACTTGGAGATGAAGACACCAGCGTGCTTGTGCGGCACCACAACGGCCTTGCTCTCGTCTTCCAGGCCACCACCGCGGCCTCCCCTCGGCGTCCTGCCGCCTCTGCCGCCCCTGTCCTCTCTTCCGCCTCTACAAGCGTCAAAGTACATGATTCAGCGACAAAATTACAGGGATCAAAGAATATGATTTGCTAAAAATATCTCATCACGAAGGAGTGGTTATCAACTTGAGAAATGTAGAAGCACATGTAACCATACCATACGTTTTTTGAAGCAAATGTCAACATTTGTCAAATGCTAACTAAACACAAGTGCACCATACTCATTGGCAATTTGGCATTCTGTTGAACAGGTTAGTTACCTGCACAGAGATCATGCTCGTCACTGATGCTACTCGCCTAGTCCACATCTCCCTCCTGCTATGCCATCCGATAGCTGCTGCTTCGAAGTCCAAGAGATGGCTCTGTCCACCAAGGATTCAAGAGTCAAGACGTGGAGAGCTCAGAAAGGTGTGTAACAAGGGTAGGGCACAAATGACAAATCAAGGGACGGGTATTTTGATTTGATGTTCAGGCACATAGTTCTTCTCAGTTTCATGCATGGTAACAATTAGTGCACATATATTTGGGGTAAAAAACATTGTACCAGAGTAGCAGCAAGTCAATATTATAGATTCAAGATATAGATTCATCTAGGCAGTGATAAATACATAAACCTTTTAACTGCACTTATGCTCTTCTGAATTAATAGCTGATTCAATCAGCTAAAAGGGGGACTATAGCTCCTGCATACGTATTTCTCCAAATTAGATTCGTTGACACATGAATACTAATTAGTAGTGATTGAAGCAGATGGGTCAGTACTAAAAAATCAGCAGGCCACCTTGGCCTCATGGCTATTCCTCATCTACATGGAAGAAAATAAACCGACCTCAATATCTTGAACAGGAAATGGAAACCCAAGTATGTAAATGTACTTATCAGACAAACTTGACATGACTTAGCTAGGGGTATTGAGATTATGGTAGCACATAAATTGGGATCAGCTTACCATTATGAGCTTCGTTCCATTATCCAACTCTAACCGTAGCAACACATGGGCATACCAATTAGAAAGTATCCGAAAAGAGTATATGCAGTGATGAGCTATCAACATCCACATATGTGCTCAGCCCATCATCATAAAATGGCTGTATTGGTATCACTACCACATGTACACAATGCAACTTACAAACTTTAAAACTAAAACCAGAGGCCGGATGATAGATACAAACTGCGTCAGAATCAGACGTTCTTGCAAAATTACAAAATTAACTCGAGCTACTGAAGTACTAATGAAAAGATTTCTAGTGGCAAACCAGTATGGCATGGAGATGTGCATGTCTGTACCTGTTTCAGAGGATGGCGTGGAGGCTCATGATGATCTCCTACTGTGGCAAGAAGGCACCATGATTGAGATCCGGCCGGAGCTAGTTGATCAACTGGAGGCAGCAACTCTTAATTTGGCTCTGAATTTGTTCAAACTCGACTTTCAGTGAATCAATAGATAATGGAACTGATGCTATGCCCGTATCTGCTGGTGGCACAGCCCACAGCTGAACAACAACAAAACTTCACCCCTACAAGAAAATGTAATCAAATTAGGGTCCCATCAAATCATATTTCTAATATTCAGAACCACATTATTGTTTAGGAGAGTTAACACATTAGGACTTTGATTAATCGCATCTGGTGGCACAGCCCATACTTCCTTTTATACTAATCAAATAAAATCACAAAATAGAAACCACGTGTTATTTACTCTTGTTCTCATTCTATAATGATAGGGCTAACATTGAAAGTTCAGGTGCAGAAACCAATTGGAACATGGAAGTCTGTGGAGTGGAGCATGGACAATCTAAAAATTGCAAAGTAACTATTGAGGGAACAATCTAAAAATCTGTCAAATCCAATGCCAAAATAGAATCAGAGGCCAAGGACACAATAATTATTCCCCCAAATCCCCAATCAGTAACCTCCTCACAAACACTAATGAGACTGGCAGCAGCAGCAGACATACCGTTGACCTAACACTAACGAGATTATAGCACACCAAGGTAGGGAGGATGAGGGGCACAAGGGCTAGAACATTTGCAGCAAAGCAGATCAAAGCACACAGAATCGCAGCTGCGAATCCAGTAAAGGATTGGGCGTGCACATCTCTGATATCTTTGAAAGGGATACAAATATAGTCAGGGTTTTGGTGCTCTGGTTCGCACAGCACAAAGGCAAGAGAAGGGTGGGCATACCTGTTGGGTTGGGTGATCATCCCACGAAGGTCCCGAAGAAGAGGTGAGCACCTAGTGTGCGGTAGCCGTGGCGGCGGCGGCGGCACCGTGAAACAGCGGCAGTAGGATGCGGGACGACGGAGGGCAGCTGCATGAGCGTGATGAGGCAGGGGCAAGCCGCCAGCATCAGCATGGAGGATTGGGAGGCAGCAGCCCGCGACGCCGCGACGCTGGTGTCCGCCCTAGCCCGCGCGAGAGAGGGAGAGGGAGGAGAGGGGTGCGGTGCCGCGCGAGGGGGTAGCCTAATTGACGGCGCGGGGGAGGCAAGTCAGGCGGCACACCAAGTTTAGATGTCCCGGTGGTGGCAGGCGGGGACGGCGGCGCACCAGGGCCTAGCGGACGGGGAGCGGACGGTGGCCGTCGCGGAGCGGACGCGGGGAAGGATGGTGCGGATGCTGCAGGGCGTGGTCGGGGAGGGGGCAGTGATGAAGGAGCGTCCTGATTGAAGGAGCGTCGTATCTTGCACGCGGGTTGGGTGGGCAGGACGAGAGGCAGGAGGCAGGTGGAGGCAGGACGACAGGACCAAAATAAAAATCACATTAAATTATATTCTTCTTTTTAATTTTATTAGTCGTAGAGATTTATATTTAGAGTTTGACAGGCTGTTATTAAACACTGGGTCTTTGAAGACAGGCTGTGCAGCGCGGGAAATCAAACGCACCTTGTGTTGTGTATGCTCTGGACCAGAGCTTGGCTGGCCAGACATGCGCCCTGTACTGTATCAGACGCGCCCCAAATATCTCCTGGGTCCTAGCCTGTCACTCGTAACCCGACACCGCCTATGCATGGCACTGTGGTCCGTTGTCTGTTTCTTTTTTTTAATTTACTAGCATAATTGTCCGTGTGTTGCAACGAGTGACAAACACACAATTACTACCAATTTTACTGCTTTACGGTAACTCCAAGTAGACCCTAAATCAAAACTTCTATTTTGGATTTGATGACTACTTCTATTTTTTTTACTTAAATTTATTCTTCCACTCCAACAATAGCATCCAAACGAAGGCACCCCTATTCATTCACATAGAATCAGCTTGCTATGTACCTCTGATTAAGTCATTGAAATTTAGATATGAGATGAGCTATAAAATGTACCTAAAACAGAGTTTCGATAATTGAAAGAGTGGATGTGGTTCGCCTTATCACAACTAAGAGAAGATGTCCTTGACAAATTGATTAATTCTACAGTAAAAACTAGTAAATTCAATCTATATACAATTACAAAATAAGATCATTTGACTTCCTCTATGTCCAGGTTGCCAAACTAAACCCATACACTAAACACGCACCTCTTAACCATTTGTCCCACAGATTGCCTAAAATTAATAGGTTAGTTCATCTTTAGAACACTTTGTCTCACATACTGATAGATTCTGTAATATTGGATCGGATACTCAGAGGCAAATAACACATGAACTGATGTATTTCTGATGGGAAAAAACAAACCCCACCAACGGACGACAGGAATCTGCCAGAAGCCTATGATGGCCTAGCTGTTGCCTAACGAACCATCTCACGGCCTGCTTGACCACCGCCATATTTGGCCACTTGCTCTCCGCATGAGCAATCATCAAAGCCATAGCCATGCCCAAGTCATCATCGGCCTCATCGACAGAGTATTCAAAGAAAAACTTCTGAAGCAAACTCATCTGACATGCAAAACAAAAGGCTTTAGAATCCAAGCTATTAATATTAGACAGCTAGCCAAATTACTGAAATTAACACAAGGCTATTTTGCATATGGTTATAGCAGCCACACAGAAGGATTTCCGAAATTTTTAACTGAAGTACACCATGCAGCAGCTCGACTAAATGAATTAGCAACTGGGCCATCCGCACGGCCACTCGGAGCTCCTCGGCGCCGAGGACACGCGCAGCGCCCTTGCAGCGGCGGATGGCCACGGTGCCCGCCACGCGCGGCGTACCTGTTCGACTTCCTCCGCATGGTCAGGATCGACGAGGCCACCGACGAGGAGATTGGGCTAACGTGGATCGACTACCGCGGGGGCCGCTTCTTCTCGGCTCCTGACCGCAGAGCAGGGAGGAGGAAGCACAAGAGGGACGGGGGCGCGCTGGCAGCGGAGGACGGGGCCGAGTCGTCATGGGCTGGCGTGTATCGACCACCGCGGGAGCTGCTTGTTCCCGGCGTCTGACTGCGAAGCAACGCGGCGGCGTCAGCAAGCTGTTCCTCGGCTACGGCAAGATAATTAAGGAAAGCGGACGGAAGGCAGGGGTAAGGAACATGTGGGCTGTCTGACAAGGATCGGAAGCGTATGCTGGTGCTGCCCCCTTGAGGATCCACTCTGGAGTAATGCCTCGTGATCTCCTTGATCGTAAAGAATAGCGGCGGCCCCTTCTCAGCCTAATCCGCTACTCCAATATCGCAACCTAGACCAGCACGTTCAACCATGAAGCTTCTCTCGGTTAGATCCCATTAATTGGCGTGGGAGGGAAGGGGGCGAGGGTGTGAGGCCACCCGACGCGCTGCTGGAGCAGATGGAGAGCGGAGGCGATCTCGCGTCGGGAATCGGCAGAGAAGGAGGCCGAGTGCGCCACGACCGGAACAGACCACCTTTCCATCTTTGATCACCGTGAGCGATAGGAAGGCGATTCCTTCCTTTATTTTCTCGCTCGCTGGCACGGGTAGTTAGGAAATGGTAGTTTAGGAAGGCTGGACGAAAAAAAGAGCCGAAAATCTTCTCGCTTTATTAATACTAGCATAATTGCCCGTGTGTTGCAACGGGTGACAACGAGGACAGTAGAGACGTATCCGAGGCCCTAAGACTGTCTCCGACAGCCTATGCAAAAGGCTATCCAAACTCAGAATGAGTGTTTCACAGTAGAAAAATGACCTCCAACATGTCCAGCGTGGACCCGCAGGCGAGCGCGTAGGAGGCCACGAAGGGGAGGACGCCGCGCCGGCGTCGGAGCGCCACGCTGCCCGCGACCAGGAGCGCCGGCCATGGCAGTCGTGGCTCCCCGTCGCGGGCGCCGCTCCTCCCGGCGTGCGCGCGCGCTCCTTCCCGTCGCGGGCGGCGCTCCTCCCCGTCGTGCGCACGCGCTCCTCCCCATCACGGATCTCGGTCACGGTGGCGGCGCAGCTCCACGTCGCGGTCGGGCACATCCCCGTCGTCGGCACGGCTCCACACCCCGTCGCAGGTGGTGCGGTGACGGGGAGGTGGGCACGCCACCGAGCTCAAGCAGCTGGCCATGGTGGGCGCGCACGAGGGGAGGAGATTTGCGTTTGCATTTGCGTTCAGGGTTAGAGAGAGTATGTTTTGGGTGGGCATCATTTTCCTGTGCATGACCGAAACAGTCAAATAGGTATTATAGGTAGGTTCTTATTGTTGGAGACAGCCTAAAGTCACCAGTCTTTCACATCTAGCTAGGCGACCTTCCTGCTGTCTCCAATGCGGCAGATGTTGGCGAATGAGCACTGACCTGGATAGCTAGCTAGCACCGGCCGTAGACCTCTCCGTCCGTCCTTCCCACTCCTCCTAACCCGGCTGCATGCAGATCAGACGCCATGCGCGTGACCTTGCTTACTGCATGCCTACGGCCATGCATTGCAAGCATTACGTCCATGTAGAGTACAACTCCTTTTCTGCACGCTGCATCTCCATCTGACATCCACGCGCCGCACTTCTGCGCTCTATGGCAGTCCAGACTCCAGAGCCAATAGCTGGCGCATGCAAGAGCCAGATGCTGAGCCGCCAAGGCGATCGAGAGCGCTCCGATCCGTCCGGTTCAACTCCGATTGCATATCCATTGGGGGCGATGACCATGGTTCCCCACACGGGCGTTTCTTGAGCTCCATGTCGGCGATCTCATCCGTGTACCAGGCTCCACGGCCTCCGGCGCCGCCACGACTGTGGTCGCCTAGGCCTCGCCACTGGATACCGCAGAGGCTGTCAGCCTCTCCGCCGGCGCAAGCCGTCATGGTAGTAGGAGCATGCGGCCCTGACACAGGCACGCACGGCGCCGGTGGTGGCGTGTGCAGCCGTCGGCATCGGCAAAGGGTTTGCGCGGCGCCGTAGGCGTATGCGTATGCTTTTGTTTTTCCTTTTTTTTAATCGGAGATAGCAGGGGTATGGACTCTTTTCTTATTGGAGATTGCAGGGGTGGATAGGAGGCTGGACGAAAAAACGAGCCGGAAATCTTCCCGCTTTATTAAGAGGTATAAAGGTATAGATAATTTAATTTTAAAAGAACTCCACACCCGTACTATGCGCGACCCTGGACAAGAAAACGGCACCAGCGCCACGGACACGATCCCGTTCGGCCCACCGGTTCTGCCGAGTGCCGGACCAGGTTCGTCGGCCATGTGTTAGACCATCTGCAGCAGCGTCCGGTATCGGCTCCTGGACGAGACCGATACCGGAAAAATCGCCGCAGCGGGGGCCTCTACGACGTCCGGAGTAGTTGCGGACCGGCCTCAATCCGGCCCTTTTGCGGGACGTACGGAGCCCCCGGTAAAGGATGGTGCGGGGCCCGCTCGAGGAGAGAGAAGGCCGGGGAGAGAGAAGGAGGTGCTGGGGAGGCCGCGCCGTCGTCGATCGGAGCTGGTGAGGACGACGAGACCGCCGGCGGAGTAGGAGAGAGGAGGAGCGCCGGAGCCGCGCCGTTGTCACGGCCGGCGATGAGGAAGGAGGAGACCGGCGAGAGAGAGAGAGACAGGTGGGTGGGGGGAGCGCCACCGCGAGCCCTTGCCGTCGGTCGGAGCTCGAGTTCGTCGCCGGGGCTCGGCCCGCTCGAGCTCGCCGCTGGATCTCGCCGCCGCGCCGTGCCGAAGGAGGAGGGGCGTGCCGCGCCGGTGAGAGCTCGCAGCCGCCCGCCATGGGAGGCGCCGCCGGAGAGGGGGAGGGCCGCCGCCGTGGGAGGCCCCGCCGGTGCCGCGCCAAGGCCGCCGCCGTGCGAGGCCCCGCCAGTGCCGCACCAAGGCCGCTGCCGTGGGAGGCGCGGCCGGTGCCGGGGGACGCGCCACCGGGGCTGGAGGCCGCCGTAGCACGAGGAGGCCGCCGCACCTCCTCCCGTCCACCGCCGCGCCTGCTCCCGCCCATCGTGTCGCGAGTGCGGAGGAGGAGGGAGATGAGAAAGGAGGGAGGAGAGAATGGGGAGGGAGTGATTAAGAAAAGAAAACAATTATAGAGTAGAGATATAGAGGATGAATGAGTGCGGGAGAAATTTGTATAGAGGAGAGAATCTTGATGACCAGGACGGAATATTCGTTTTAGAGGATGGATTTGGAGGACAATGAGTGCAGATGGTCTTATACAACCAGCATTCCTGGTCGGCCAGCCGGCCTCCTCCACGCTTCCCTTCTCTTTTTTTCCCTCTTCACTGCACACCGGCCCCGCCACCTGGTCCCACTCAGCAGTGAACAGGCGCCGTTAAACCTCCGTCACCTCTCCCGTTGCCTCTGTTCTTCTTCCCTACGGAACACCGTCGATCCCTTTTCCTCTCCCTCTCGTATGTTTCCGTCGTAGCCAACAAGGACCGGCGCCCTCCGTTTCTTCCCCGTTCTCGCCACTAACCCCAGCCGCGTAAGCAGCAACCCGGCCCGAGCTCTGCCTGGAAGACTCTAGAAGCAGACGCTCCATCGGATTCCAAGACACCGCGCCCTACGCGCTCACGTCAGCGGCCCGCACTCATGCGACGGCGCATCCGCGCGTTGCCACTGCTGCCCTAGCTGCCCAACCGTCGGATGGTGAACGCGTGTCCCCGAGAGCAGACGCCAAGAATCATCGGCGTCCGTCCATCCGCGCCCCGCCCTGCGAACCCTAGCCCAAGAAACCGAACACCCCTCCGAGACCTCGCTGCCAGCCTGGCACAGCCATCTTCTCTCCACCCTACTGCGAGGGAAGGCTCGACTAGGCCATCTCCTCCCCACCCTATTGCCAAGCTGCATGCGAAGCTACCGGCGGCGCCTGCTGCACCAACACGACGACGCCAGGAGCCCGTGACGGGAGCAGCGTCGTCCCTCCGCGGCAGGCGCCGACGTGCCCGGCAACGACGACCGCGACACACCGACACCCCGAGCCAAGCATTGCGGCACCGGGAAAAGGACGAGCACCCACGTTGCTGAGGATCCCCAGCGACGCCACCGAGCAGTGCTGCGCGCCTACGCCCCGGACGGACGACGCCGCAGCCCACAGCCCAGGACCGAGCTACACGCCACCTGCCGCGCCGTGTTGAGGAATCATCTCGGCCTCGGCCCTTCCTGCGTCGCGTGTTCTTCCAACCGCATACCCCCGAAGGTGAGCAACCCGGCCTTAGACGACCTCTCCTGCGCTCTTCGTCTCTCCCTCTCTCACCTCTCGCGTTCTAGGCCAAGGCGGGACTTCTGCCTAGCCCTAGCGGACGACACCTTGAAGCCGCCGAGACGCCAACAGTTTCCCCGCCTTCACCTAGCTGGTTCCTGATCTCCGTCGAGTCGAGGCTGTCTCATCGCGACGGCGTCATTCCCGCGACCCGGCCTCGCCATCTTCCCTTTGCTCGACCGTGGTGAGCCTCGAAAACCCAAACCCCCCAAAGCTCTAACTTTTGGCCTAGAGTAGCTAACACCGTTGCCTGCTCCGATCCGACCATCGCCGGCCAAGGCCGCGCGCATCCACATCAATGAGTCCCCAAAAAGCCGGTCTTTCATGGGTCGATGCACACACCGGCAAAGCTAGGCGCCTAGACCACCCAGCGCACCCACGGCATCGCACAGACGAGCGAACAGGCCGCCGTTCTGCGCTGTCCGACACTCCTACCTTCGTGCCGCAGCGTCCCCTTGCCCTCTGTCCTGGCCACACACGTAGCGCCGTTAGGACCTGGCGCACAAGCGCCTGCACGTTACAGCTGCTACCGCCGGGTGTTCGTCGTCGCGGCCGCGCCGTGAGAACCCCACTCCGGCTGCCGCTCTCCTCTATCTCTGCTGTCCTACCCCACCACACGCTGGCGCACGTTGTGGGAACCCAAAGGGCTCGCATAGGCCACCCGCACGTGGTGCCGGGCGGCGAGCCATCGGCGATATCGCTGCTGTCCACGATAGCCGCTAGCTAGAGCACACACACTCATGAACCTCGCACGCTAAGCCCTCGTCTCCGCGAACCGCGCCTTGTTCGTCACCGAGGGATCGAGGACTAATACATGCTTGCCGATTTGTCATTGCTTTTGTAAATCAGCTAATGGCGGATCATGGCCAAGACTTGGGAGGAGCAACAGGAGCACTTCTTGGCTTCGACAGAGAGAGAGAGAGAGCGTCAGGTTGTCGAGGCAGCAGAACCTTCGTTGTTTTGTGTTACCATTGACCTTCGCAGAGAGGAGGTTGATGAGGATAACTTCAACCTAGAAGCCAAAAAGAAATACGACAGAGTTGGAAAGGCCGTGCGTACAGTTGAGAGAAAAACCCCTCTTAGGGATGTTGGCGCTAGTTCCATCCCATTTAACTCAGGAGAGAGGACACAAACTGGATTTGCTGTGTCAGCAAATGGTAACATGCTCAGAATCCTAACCTGCGCCCATGGTATCTGTGATATTTATACGAGAGGCAAGCACAATGAACTTAATGTTAAGGAGCTGGACGAAATATTCATATTTAAGGTACACTGTGTTCATCATGAGTTAGTGATCCGCACAATGGATACTGATCTGTTAATTTCTAAGCGTCAGAGATATTCTACTCCGGCTACTATTGTCGCGTTAGACACTGAGCGTGATTTGCTTGTGCTTGAAGTTGAGGCTGGGGAACTGTGTGAGCATCTAGATGACGAAGGCTACCAGGTTGCCTGCGAACATGACCATCCAGTAATTAATTTTGCCGATCAAAATCCTAGCAATTTGCAGAAGCTTGTACTGGCTGGATGGCCACCTCAGAGATCTGGTGCTTGTGTCACCGGACAGGTTTCGCATAGTGATTGGACATATGATGCCATCACATCTAGTAACATTAAGGGATATACAATGAGACTACTAGAAGTTCCTGGGATGGCAGGTGATGGTGGATTCTCTGGTTCCCCTGTTCTGAACGGTCATGGTCAGCGTGTTGGTGTTTACCACGGTGTCTTTAACCTGATCAATGGATATGCCATATGTCTACCGGATGTGATGGGATTTCTTCAAGAAAACAACGTGGTACGTTTATGTGACAAAGTTACGTATAGTATTCTGTTTTAGATGTAATAACTGAGCTGTATTCACTGTTGTTTTGATTTGTGTTGTCCATTTCAGTTCAATTGGCCAGAGCCCTAGCCTTAGAGCATCTTTCGCCGCCGCCTCCACGGCTGCTGCGGACGCCTCCCCAACTGAAGCAGCTCTTCCCAATCGGACCCGCTACTACCCGCCCGTTCCCGCATCCTCCACCGCTGCTGCGGACGCCTCCCCAACTGAAGTGGTCTGGTGGTAGTCGTCTGGATTTGTTCGTGATGAATCTATTTGAACCTGGTTTTGTTGTGTTTCGGGTGTTTGATGCTTGAGACTACGATTGTACCCTGTTTAATTATGTGTGAACTTTGTGTTCCAAATCTAGATTTGAAGTTGAACATTATTCCTAGTGTTAAATTGTTGTCGATGGCCATGAGCCCGTGGTACGTTTTACAGTACTCCCTCCGTCCCAAAATACAAGTCGTCGCAGCATTCAAAAATTGTCTCACAATACTTGACGTTATAGCCCAACATATCAGTCTAGACGGTCATATCATGTCGTCCACTCGCCAGACCATGGCGTCCATTTGCCTGACCAAGGATAAAAAAGCTAAAAAAATTTGCATTGATGCCTCTACAGCGTGGAGAAATCAATAAACAGGTATTTCCTGAGCGGAGCATTGCTGTTTTTACAGTATGTCATAATCACGTAGTACAAGATTTCCATGTACTCATAGGGGTGTTAGGGTCTTTGTATGCATCTTGGTTTTCGCCACAGCTCCTCCGACGACCTCTAATCTGGGACAGAGGAAGTATTTGTTACCAGCGTGCCCATGTCTGACGATTGTTAACCGAGGACGAGATGGTCCAGCTCGTCTACGGAAACGACGCCATGACCACTGTCGCTGGCTCGCTGCCCAGCTACGCGTGCTGCTCCCCGCAACACCACTACCCGGACCCCGACCTTCGTCGCCGCGCACAGGGCCGCCGCAGCCGCTGGGTACCAGTACCACCTGGCTTTCGTCGCCGCTGTCGCCGGCGTGCGCCACCACTTCCCCACGTAGCCATAGCCTTCGGTTTCCACTACTAGCCGGAACACGAGCCAGTGCGGGTGCTCCTCGTGCAAGCATAAACTGGAGCGCGCACAGCCCACCACATGCTCGATGGAATGCCTGATACAGCGCTGAATGTAAGTTTTCCACTAATAAACCATTAAGGCCCTCATTGTGTTGATTGTACTGGTCAAGTCGAAAGTACACGTAGGTCCAATAACATATAAGTTATCCTGAATATGATGGATGTTCAAAAGTACTTTCCTTTAACTGTATCAATTAACAGCTTTAGTTGTCGGATGGCGTGTTAAAAGATACTGATTGTTTCTGTGGCAAAAAAAGAAAGAAATATTCTCTAATAAAAAACTCATGTGCAATACAATTTGAATATTATTGCTAAAAACCATGGCGTCTCAGACAAGTGTCTGCTATTTCTGGTTTGCACAGATTATTGTCTTAGTGTTTAAGTTGTTCAATGAGCTCGAGTTCACACACACACACACACACATACACACACACACACACACACACACACACATATATATCTTAATAGTTAATTCTGCGTTTCATGGTTCCAGCTATGATGCTGAATTTCAACTACACATCAGCCCAGTTATATGAATCTTTTTCTCCTTGGTACAGACGATTGTCGACTGAGTTCCCTTACAAATCTTGTTACACTTACTGATACTAACACTTAAATATTGTGATGTTGACTGTTCAAGAATTGACAGCTTCTTTCTATGATGTTTCATATTATTTTGTGTCTCTACAAATGTTGTCCTTGTGTGTGAGTTATTGCTAAACAAAATATTCTTTATGTTTTACTGGTATGATACAAAGCCTTGAGTTTTTAACTTTTATGTGAAAAAACATGCAGAGATTCAGCACCTTAATATTTTTAACTGCAACAAGTCACAGTTTGCCATCATTGCAATTGTGTACAAGCTTCATTTATAGGAATTTTAATCAGTGCAGCTTGTCAAAACTGGATAAAGTGATGGCAATGAGCAACTAGATAAAGAAGTACAATTCTTATGTAATTTTTGTTTTCATGGGAGATTAATGCAACAAATACTTAGTTAATTACAAAATTGCTGAATAAGGTGCCATGAGAGCTGAATTTTTTGTGTGCATTGATTTTTGTGGATTTTTTTTTCCAGATAATGCCTTCAGTTGAAATCCTTGGACTTGCCTCCTTGACACCGAGGAAGTCCAAATTCCAGCCATGGCTGTATTGTGCATGGCATGCATCAGGTTTGATGCAATTTTGAAACACCACCCTCACGTATACCAACAGTAGCTTTTCCCCCTTGAGAGTTGAGACATTGGTGTAACTGCCCTATTTCTCGGCTGGGAGGTGATGTTTTTTTTTCATAATCTGGCCATATTACCAAGTACTGTCCTTATGTGTTACTCAGATGGTCTTTATTTTACATAAGTCTTCTAGATTTTCATTGGTCTAAAGTTCTTCATTTTACACAGGTGTCGAGTGTCAAAACACAGGTCAGAGAAACTTTACTAACTTGGGTGGAGTAAAATTGGAAATGACATACCAAAGATTTTTAAAATGCCTTTTCCTGCAATTGATATCTTCCCTTTTTAGGCAAATATCGAACCACAGAAATAGGACTTGATGCCCTTGAAGGTGCTAATCTCTTGAAGTTTGAGGATTGATGGTCTCAATTCAGTCCTCTCTCTGGTGAATGCAACAGCAGCAACTCAAGTTGTTTAACCATGGGCCTCTTTTTCTTTTTTTTCTTTCTTTTTCTTTTTTTTTTGACCGAATCAGCAGGGGAACCCCCCCACCTTATATTTTTTTTTCTTTTCAATTAAATGAAAGAATGTTTATGTACATACAAAGAGCAGGCAATTACAAGCCCACAGGCCCAAAAGAAAAAAAAAACAAGAGGGTGAAAACTAAGGTGCTGTTTGGTTCGGTTACTTTGGCCCGCAATCGGTTCACGGCGCTATCAAATCACCTTACTTCTGTTTGGCTAAGATACAACGTAATCGGTAGCAGCGGGATCGGATACAGGCGTATACAACATGGTTACCGCCCACCTCCCGACGTTATCCAATTACGTAGTGCGGCCTTGGCGTAGTTGCGTGACTCTTCTCTTGTGAGCAGCGATGCCGCAGGCTACCACGTGATACTATCCATGCGCCGCATCTCACGTCCGCCCATGCGCGCGCCGTTCAGAACCAAGCGATGGCACTCGCGTGCTCTTGAATGGAGGTGGCCTAGCCTGTTAACTAACAGCTGTTACCATTACCGAACAGAACCAAACAATGGGCGCTTCCCATTACGCTGTAACGAATACCGCCAGTAACTGATTTCATTACCGTTGTGGCTCCCTTGGCTGAACCAAACAGCACCTAAGTGTAATTCTCCTTGCACGTAGAGAGAGCAACTTGGATGTTTGGTCTGGCCTTGATGCAGACAAGGTCCAATTCTTGCTTCAAGAGCCTTTTCCAAATATTAAAATCAGTGTGCCCATTATCAAAGATGAGAGTTCCTAGTGAGCCAAATGCACCAACATCCAGTGATGAAGATCTCCCTGAAAATGAGGTTGCCAAAGTCTGCTTTTGCTAGTATCACCATATCAAGAGGGGGCAGATTTGTATCCCAATCAATGGGTATTGAATTCCAGCAGTTTCTACTGAAGGCGCATTCAAAAAAAAGATGCACGATATCTTTTCATGGGCACTACTACATAAAACACAACTGTAGCTGGGTAGTGCCATATTTTTCCTTCTTAGGATGTTTCTAGTATTAAGACGGTCTCTGATCAGCAGCCAGAAGACGAATTTGTGTTTGCCCAGATTACGAGAACCCCAGAGCCAGTCGAAAAGGGGACTTGCCTCAGTGTTACCAATTAGGATACTGTAGACTTTTTTGCTGCTATGTGTTCATTAATATACAAATCAACTACTGCTAATCCAAAAACTTGAGGCAACTCCTACAAAGCCAACCCCTGAGGAACTATTTGACTTTGCCCAGGGCCCTTTCTGCATTTGTGATAGTTTCTGAATTTCAGTTGCAGCCAAAGATCAAAATGACTTCAGATATGGTTTAGTTGACGAAAAAAATGTATGCACAAACTGTGGCCTGTGGGTAATTATGAGTCATTTCCCTGTATTGAAAACACATGCTTATGAGAAACTGCATATGCAAGCGATTTTTACTGTTTCCTTTTCTAATTCAGATGTCCGTAGTCCTTTTTGGCTCTACCAACTAGCAAGTAGAGTGAAGAATCATTGTCTTTTTTCATAATCTTTTTGTCTCCATTATGTGGACAGTCAGGAAACATCTAATGCAGTTTGTTAATCTGAACTGTTCTCGTACACTATATGTTGATCTTTTTTTTTGGATTTCAGATGTGAGGTAATGGAGTCCATTGCTTTGTTACACATGATAGTAGAATTGGTATTGCCATTGTACTCCTGATTTTGGTCAAGACGCCATTGCCTTGCTGCCGGGATATTTGAGGTTCGATTTATTCTTGTTTAATTCATGTATATCAGAGTTAACTGATGTGCTGCTACGGTATCCAGGTTGAGACAAAAGCTAAGATCGGTAAACTAGGAAACTTCTGAAATGAAACATGGGGCAATGACCTTACCTATTTAATATTCTTACAGCAAGGCCCTTACCATTGTTCGCAGTAGGAGAGCACCCAATCAGCCTCTACTGTTTTAACCACTATCACGTACCCCTAGAGTTGAGTTGAGAATTGTGTTTTATAATGTCTACTTCGTGATGGATTCTCGATCTGTTGTGTTGTGTTTTGTAGCTTTGCTGTCGAACAAGAAGCTTGGAAAGAGTGTTTGTTAGTGTAACAGCTCTGTAATTCCTTTCGTTTTCAGCACATGTACTTGCGGTAAAATTTATCAATGCATAATTACGTATTTATAATGTTTACTCATGTGAATTGTATATATAAATGTAATTATTGAAGCCTTACTTTGGTCAGGGCCAATTCACAGGAGACGTAGTTCCTGTAGTTTGAGCGGGCGTTCCCTTAAGCTCTACGCTGCAGAGCAGGTAGCACAGTGTTATAAGTATCTGTTTATTTATTTGTAAACATCAGTAAGTGTTTACTGTATGTCTGTACAACAATAAGTTGTTGTTGGATTCTGTGTTGCTTGTGTGCATATACGGAGTAATAGTCTATCTTGTATGACGCTTCATATTAACGTAACACATTTGGATCAATTTATTTGCATCGCATGCATATTTGCGGTACTAGATTATCGAGAAAAAAAGCCCTAGAAGGTTAGAACTATGTCAGAAACATTAGAATTACTTATGGCTGCACATTATGAGAAAAGGATATTAGAAATATCTTTAGTTTAGCTAGGCCGGATCTTTGAACAAGATACGAAATTGATTTTTTTCCCCTCTCGTACCCAGTCAACCAAACATGATACAGCCCTTGCATGCAGCAGTCATGTCCCCATCAAGGATAAATCACTCTATCAACGGCTCATTGATAACCTAAAGCCGAAGATAGATTATCATCATTGAGGGACACAAATGTAGGAGTACAAGCTAAGCATCTTTAGACTAACACTCCATTTGGAAATAAGGGGAAAAAGGAATGTCCGGTGAGAAATGGGCAGAGCATTGTGGTGAGAAATGGGCAGAGCAAGTGAGCAACATGCATTACTACCAAAATGAATCCTCAATGGTTGGATCACATCAGGTTTTCTGATTTCAACACCACATTGTTGTAGAACAGACGATCACCTGCGTAGCCATCCTCATTTTCCTCCTCTCTTTCCACCACAGCTTCCTGAGGCTCTGGCTCACGGTTCCTCCTTCCATATGGCTTTGGTTCGTGGGTTGTCTTTTTGGCTCCCTGCTTCAATGAGGATTTTCGGTCACGCCTACCCTTTGACTCTTCTATATCATACTAGGTTCGTGCCTGTGCGTTGGTATGGGATAGCAAAACTTATGTACTAAATACATACACATCGCACGATAAGATAATAATACTATGAAATTAAATATGGATATTAAAAAGATATTTAATAAAAAAACATAGTTCGTGAAATTAACATAGTCACGAAGGAAACAACATTGCAGGCTCATAAGCCATGTATAGACTTTCCGTGATGCGGCTAACATAATATTTTATATTGCCAGGAAGAAATCTCCGATATTCTTTTTTTTGGTGCTTCAATAAATTTACGAATAAGATGGTCATATCATCCTTATTATGAACAAAACACTCGGTGTCATTTTTATAACAATATAAGACATGTTCAATTTTGATTATACCATCACACATAGTTTATTAATTTAATAATCTCTCACAGCCACACATAGTTTATTAATTTACTAATCTCACACCATCCTAATGTAGTTTTTCTTGCTCTCTTTTTGTTTCACCATCTTCTCTTCTGGTGTCATTTGCAATTTTCTTGTAGCATTCTTTGGTGCATTTTCCCCCATACAAATCATGTTGCCTCTTGGTTATTATCGCCTTTTGTTCAGGAGACTTTGCAGCCCTTCATGCTCTATCTAGCTCGCGTTTAACATGTTGCATTTATAGCACCTATATATAATATAAAAAGTACTATCTCGATGTCTAATTCATAATGGACACAAAATAATTCAAATTCTATGATAATAAAGTTGATAAAACGGTGATGGTGTTGAAACTCTTTTGTAATTAGATAGTTAAAATGTCCGTGCGTTGCAACAGGAAAAATAATACCATGATAACACATATATAAATACGTGTTGTACTATTACCCAAAAAAATACTATGAGGCTATGAGCATGGTGTTCGAAACATTAATAAAGTCTTCATAAAATGTAGACAATAAAATGGTGTGCGACAAACCGTGATTTTCAATATAGGTTCCATGTACCTAAGAATGAATAAAACATAAAAGGATTTTCAGGCTCACAAACATGGTAACAGCAATATCATGGTGACAGAATATCATGGTCATATTTGCTATGTTTTTTTTGCATTAATTACTGGTATTTGTCATGTTTTTTTATAAAAATACTATCTGTGTTGCGTCGCTATAGCTTAATTCATAGCTGAGGCAATAGCCCGCTATTTTAATTCATATTCACACCAATAATCAGGCTTGGACAGCAAGCTTGTACTGAGAAGTATTACTTTGATGTTAGAATTAGCATCTTTTTTTTTTTTTTGGCAATGCAAGAAAGGGCTGCCACCAAAACTTGACATTCAATCCCAGACCCGTATATGTGTATGTGGTCCTTTGACTCTGCGCAGCCCAGGCTGGCACTACAATGACATAGAGTAGCGCAGTGTCCATGTGCATTTTTCTATTGCCTAGATTGTTGAAATGAGCATGAGAGCATGCCAACTACTACCTAAAAACTCTCTGAACCTCTGAATGTTGAACTGTCTAGAGTGAGGTCCTGAACGGGGAGGCGCACAAAAGAAGCCGGTGTTCTCGTTCGTGGCACTGTGTTGGAGAGCTTTCGTCCGGTCCAAGGCTTCGCCATTGAGAACGACACTTATCTCATGTTCCCGGGGGGGACCTGCGCACGTGCCTCAACCCAACTGTCAGTGACGGCTGGGAAACTGCCTGAGTTCGTGCCTGGCGAGTGGGGACACCGGGCAGCTCTGTCCACGTCGGGGTTGGGGTTCCTGCGAGCGGCATGAGCGATCCAGGCAGTGGACATGGAGGTCGATCCAGCAGGGTCCGATCGCATGTGCATCGTGGCGAGCCCATAGTTCTGTGTGTATGCCGCCGCAGCCTCAACGTGGGTGATACCCCGTGCTCAGCGACTACGCCGTCAGCACGGGCGACACCTGCTTCTTCTGCGACGAAGGCGAGGAGAAGAAGGATGGACATCCTGATCGATGATGACGTGGCAACAGTGGCCTGTGGTGAGGACCTGCTCTTCAGGCAGTCCCTCTACATGTCGCTCGTCACCATTATTGCTGCTGCCTGATGACGATCGTCTCCGTTGCCAGATGATGAAGGTGCGGTGATTTGGAGTTCCTGAGAGGACGATCTCTGCACTGATAGACGAGGGACGCGTCTCTACGCTTTGGTGATTAATTGTTGTTGCTGTTTTTTTAGCAACAGAATAGGATAGGCAATCGGAGGGGTCTAGATGGGTCTTGATCATGCGCACGGCGAGGACGTGTGGATCGTGCGGCGGGGGGCTGGATGGGGCGTTGATTGCTCGCACGCGGTGCAGCCGGAGGGGTTTTGATTTTGCGTTGCATACAGCCATGCAACATCCTTGTTTTTTCCTTGCATGCAAAACCAAAACAACCGTGGGTTCGCCGGGGAATCCTCATCGAGGGCACGCGGTGATAGCTCGGGTGCACGAAAACGTTCGACGCTTTGTTGTAGAGGATCACCATTTTCATCATCTCCACTTTCATCTGCATCATCATCCGGTTAAGATGAAAGTAAGTACCAGTTAAAAAAATTATGCAGTAAGCATTACTTCCATCGACATAAAAGCACACAGTTTCTTTTATACGGGATCTTCCCATTTCCATTGCAACAACGTAAATACAAGAGTTAAAAGACACAGAAGGTGCGCTATAAACACACAGGAGACCGCATAGCGACGAACAGAGTGCGTTTAACCACCCACCGCAAAAGGTAGACACACACACAACGACATCTACCTAGCAGAAAAATTAAAGCTATAGAAAATAGCACAGACAATCCAGCTTGATATCACTCCTCACCTTGATTCTCCTCCGCTGTCGCGCCTTGTCTGGTTTCAGAAAATCCAAGGAAAAATTGGTTGTGTAGCATCGAAAGATCGTGATCTCTATAAAATACCATCAAAAGTTTGCAGCCCCGTAAAATACCATCGAAAGATTAAACCGTGAATTGAAATTAGCATTCTGTTAAAATAACGTGACGGAAGTGACAGAGCTGGATATAGCCGCCTCCATCATGCCCTCGTGTCCGATGTTCTCGTCAAGTGGCCAAAAACACTTTCTGGAACCTCTCTGCATGGACACCGGACGCTCCCGACTTTGTCCGGTGCAGCGTCCGGTGGTTATCCGGTGCTATACCCTAGAGCAGTTGCACACACCGGACGCTCAAACAGTAACTACTAGCGCGTCCGGTGCTCTCTGCTGACTACACCGGACGTTCTGGCCCGCGTTCGGTGTAGCGTCCGGTGCACCAATTTGTCCCAAAACTTCGTCGAATCGAAGACTTTCTAAAGCAAAGTTTGTTCCAAATGGTCACCAGACTCTCTCTGCACTCTCTAAACCTAGAATTGACAAGTATGCACCACACTACCATCTCCAAGCCAAGTCTAGCTCAAGCTACCTATTCAAACCCCCCTTAATAGTACGGCTAAAGATAAAAACAACATCTAAACTACTCCAAGTGTCTCTCAACGCCAAACGACACTTGGAACTAGCCTATCACCGTCATGTCTTTTATCCTTTGAAAGCCGAATCGAATTCCATTGTAGGGGCTTGAACCTGTGTGTTATTATGACCTAACCACTCGGTTATCCTGCAAAACACACGTTCGTCATAATAACCTATGTAACTGCATCAAGCCCTAAAATGGGTTTTGATGATAATAACCACGCGATTAGAAGACTAATGAGATTTATCGAGATGATGGACAGGCAAAAGCATTAGGAGGATGTAATCTTATGCAGGTGGACCCCTAGCATTTAAAGGATGCGGCATCCGGCTCAAAGGAGGTTTAAATTCGTTTTATTTTGAAATTGAGTGTAGGAAAGCCGTACTATTAAGGGGGATGCAAAAGACAGGTTTGAAAGTGTGACCAAGTGCAAATCTCTACACCAAACATCCTCACTTCCACTGCCAAAGCCAGCCACAAAATTCTAGATCATTCTGTCCTGATTTGGTAGCGCGGCACTGCCAGCTCTAGACCCGGCACTGCCGGCCGAGCGGCACTGCCGCTCCTAGCCCGGCACTGCCATGACTTGTTTCGACCGTTAGACTCGAGGGGGCTTCTTAGCCTCCCTCCTGTCGCCCCCAATGGTCAGCTCTGCCATTTGCTCAGTTCCCAGACCAGAGAAGCCTCTTTCTTGCTCTCTCTCACTCCCAACAAGCTCTCCACTCTCAAGTTTGAATCCAAGTTTGAATCTAGAAGAGTGTGAGCTGAATTTTAGTAAGAACAAGCTTCTCCCCACTGATCTTCAACTTCCTCAAGCACTTGGTTCGCGTTCAAGCCGGTGGTTTGCATTTGTTACTCTTGGAGCTTGCTCCTAGCCGGCTAGAGCGTCGTCCAGTGAGCTTGCCAATCTTGTGGCAGCCCCGGAAGGTTTGTAATTACCCTCACAAGCTAGTGGAATGGCCCCCCTCCTATCAAGAGTTAACTCTCTTGATTTGAGAACGAAGATTGGGCTTTGTGAACCCAAGTTTTCTTTGTGGAACCTCAACAACGTGGAGTAGGCAAGCCTTTGTGGCGAGCTGAACCACGGGTTAAATCTTGTGTCACTTGTGTTGCTTATTTTATTCTCTATTTGTTGAGATTCTTGACTTCTAGGGTTTGGTTCCGATCTACGAATTGGTGGTGTTCTAGCTGTAAGGAAAGGGTGTGCTAGGGTCTACACATACCAGGGAACATCAGTAATTTGTTCGATCTAAATTTCCCCAAGAAGTTTTTAAATTGTGTGGAATTTTCTCTGCGAGGTCCAGCATTGCTGCTCTGGGAGCAGCACTGCCGGGCTCTACAGGCCGGCACTGCCGCGCTTGTTACTAACCTCTGTTCGTGAAGATTTTTCACAGGCCTAGTCAACCCCCCTTCTAGGCCAGTCCATGATCCTACAAGTGGTATTGGAGCAGGTTAGCCTCAGGTTTACGCTTAACCGCGTGAGGTATGGCCAAGAATGGTGAAGCGGAGGTGAGTACAGCTCGTGAGGTTCATGTTGATAGTGGTGGTGATGATCTCCACACCACCGACAGCAAGCAGTGACAGCATATCGACAGCAAGCCAATCCATGCTGCCACCAGCTGAGATCTCCGAAGGAGAAAGAGCTAGAAGAAGAGAAGAAAGAAGATTGAAAAGAGAAGCAAAAGAAGCTATAAGAGAAGAAAGAAGAAAAGAAAAGGAAGAGCTGAAAAGAAAAGAAGAAAAGCTAAAAAGAAAAGAAGAAAGAAGGCTGAGAAGAGTAGAAAAGAAGAGAAGAGAAGAAGAAAAGAGAAGAAAAGGGCAAGAAGAAGGCTTCAAGTGATGATGACTCAAGTAGCACCGAAGATGGAGATGATGGTAGCACTTATCAACCTACCAAGAGTAGTAAGAACAAGAAAGGCAGCGGCTACACCGACTATGGAGCCGTATCCTTTGATTATTCATCTTTATCTAATCTTGACACTAGACGTGTCATCAATGTGCCCGCGGGAAAGTTGCCTCATTTCGATGGGACAAACTTTGCCAAGTGGAAGCACTTGATGAAAACTTATCTTGTAGGTCTTCATCCCGAAATTTGGGAGATTGTGCATCATAGCTTGGAGGCACCGGTTCATCCAAAGAAGCCCACACAAGCTAAGTTTCGCAACATCCAATCTCAATGCCCGAGCTACTAGTGTTTTGCTTAGTGCTTTGGATGGAGATGAGTACAACAAGAAGATGGGTTTGGAGGTGGCCAAGAAAATTTGGGATACCTTGCACATGGCACATGAGGGTGTTGACAAGGTGAGAAGGTCCAAGATTGAAATATTGATGGCCAAGCTCAACCGGTTTGCAATCCATGAAGGTGAAGGGCCACAAGAGATGTTTGATAGGTTGATGGTCATTGTTGGCAAGATTAGAGGTCTTGGTGGCACCGAGGTGAATGATCATAAGGTTGAGGGTTATGTAGGAAGTTTTCACACCAAAAAATAAGACCCTTGTGATTTTGATTAGAGAGAAGAAAAGATTTGAGCAATTCACCTAGTGATGTTCTTGGGAGGCTTTTGACACATAACATGCATAGAGAGGAAGCACTTGAGAGGCAAAGGCTTGGAGAGCCGCAAACCAAACTTAAGGACATGAAAATCAAGGATGTAGCACTCAAGCTTGCAAGAGAAGCTTGCAGCCCGCAGCAAGCAAGCAATCCACATTAAGCAAGCAAAAGGGCAGCAAGCAAGGTGCTTCGTTCAAGTCAAGGGCAGCCAAGAAAGTTAAGGAAAAAGTGCCAACAACTTCATCATCTAGTGAAGAAGAAAGCGATAGTAAGCAGCAACAAGAACATATTGATGACTTTGCTTTGTTCATGAGAAAATTTCGAAAGGGAATCAAAAGCAATGGCTACAAGTTGGTGAAAATAACATTCCCCAACAAGAAAAAGAGAACATGCTATAATTGTGGTAGCACGGAGCATTTCATAGCCGATTGTCCCCATGAGAAGAAGGACAAGAGGCAAGATAAGATACAAGAAAGATGTGTGAGAGGCTCACATTGGACATGAATGTGACTCAACCGTGGACAGCTCAATTGAAGAGGATAGAAAGATTGCAACCGTTGCCATTCAAGCTTCATCCTCAACACCAAAGCTATTCAACAACTTGTCCGATGATGATGATGATGATGATTGCTTCCCTCACACTTTTCTTATGGCAAAGGGTGAGAAGGTAAAAACCAAATCCAAGTCTAAAACTCCCTCTCCTAGTGGCATCTCGAGTAGTGATTCTAGTGATTGCTCTAGTGATGATGAATCTAGTGATGAAGAAATTGATAAGCTAACTAAGAACTTGGATAACAAAACTAAAATGTTCATTGCTAGACTAATGAAAGAACTAGAGAGCACACAAAGCTGAGTTAGCATCTAGAGAGAAGACTCTTATTAAACAAGAAGATCTCTATATTGCTAGTAAGGAGGCTCTTGCTTTGAAGAATAGTGAGGTGGATTCTTTGCAAGTGGCTTTAGTCAAAGAGCAAAAAGCCCACACTATCACCAAGAAGGCTAATGTTGACCTCAACCAAAGATACAATAGCTTGTTGAAAAAGCATAATGCACTTGAGGATCAACATAAGCTTCTTGCTGGTAGTAACTCGCTCCTTCTCGAAAGTAAAGGTGCATCTAAGTCTTCCACTAGTCAAGCATGTGAACAATGCACCAAACTTGATTTAAATGCTTATGCTACTAACCTTGCCAACCAAGAGACAATGAAGAAAGAAGTTGCAAGACCCAATGCCTTAGCTGCTGGTAAGGGCAAGAACTTGCAGGTACAAAAAAGCAAGAGTAAGGTTAGAGAGCAACCAAAGGTGCAATACAAGGATGGAAGGCATCCACACATCAAAAGTGGCTTAGGCAATGTTGCTGGGGGTAAGACCAATGGAAGATACATGAAAAATGGAGTGGAATGTGTCAGGTTTGAGAGGAAGGCACAGATTGGTACCGAGAGGCCTGCACATACCGCGGCAGTGCCGTGCCCTAGGGCGGCAGTGCCGGACCACGGCATTGCCGGGCCTAGAGCTGCAGTGCCGCGTCTCAAGAAAGGGAAGACCACCAATCTGAAGCCTGATCATTCCAAAACACATGTCCAAAAGGTGCCCCAGCAGAAGCAGGTTTTCCAGAGGCCACAGGAATCAATATGGGTGACCAAAAACAAGTTTGTGCACCAACCAAAACCAAATATAACCTGTGAAAGTTTGGAATCTTGCTATGTGTTGAAGTGTAACAACCGTGGTAAAGTTGTTGCTAAGATTGTTGGTCAAGAGGCCAGCAAGCATGTAGGAAAAGCAATTTGGGTTCCTAAGATACTTGTGACTAACATGCAAGGCCCCAATGCTACTTGGGGACCTAAATCATGAAACTAAATTGTTTTGCAAGGCATACTCCTCCGGTAGATCAAGTTGGGTACTTGATAGCGGATGCACAAATCACATGACCGGAGAGAAGAGTATGTTCAGCACATACTCCCCTATCGAGAATCCAAGTGAAAACATAGTCTTTGGAGACAACTCGAAAGGGGGAGTAATTGGTCTTGGTAAAATTGCTATAACTCATGAACATTCAATTACTAATGTTTTGCATGTTGATTCGTTGAGTTACAATTTGTTATCCGTATCACAATTGTGTGAGATGGGCTACAATTGTTTCTTTACGGATAAGGGTGTGAAAGTCACTAGAAGGGAGGATTTCTCTATTGCTTTTATGGGTTGGTTGAAAGGGAAGTTTTACCTAGTTGACTTCAAGAAAAGTAAAGCTAACCTTGAGACTTGTTTAGTGGCAAAATCTAGCATGGGCTGGTTGTGGCATCGCCGGCTAGCTCATGTTGGGATGAGGAACTTGACCAAACTTCTAAAGGACAACCACATCCTTGGACTAACGAATGTTCATTTTGAGAAAGATAGGATATGCAGCGCGTGCCAAGCCGGAAAGCAAGTAGGACCAACACACCCACCAAAGAGCATCATGACAACTACCAAACCATTGGAGCTAATTCATATGGGTCTCTTTGGACCCGTGGCCTACTTAAGCATTGGAGGTAACAAATATGGACTTGTTATTGTTGATGATTGTTCCCGTTTCACTTGGGTATTCTTCTTGTATGATAAGTCCCAGGTACTAGACAAAGTGAAGACATTCATTAGAAGGGCACAAAAGAAATTCGAGCTTCCCATCAAGAAAGTAAGAAGTGAAAACGGGACTGAATTCTGAAACACCCAAGTTGATAGCTTCCTTGATGAAGAGGGCATCAAGTATGAGTTTTCAGTTCCATACACCCCTCGACAAAATGGTGTAGTTGAACGGAAGAACCGGACTCTAATTGACATGGCAAGAACAATGCTTGATGAGTACGAGACGCCGGATCTCTTTTGGAGTGACGCCGTCAACACCGCTTGCCATGCAATCAACTGTCTCTACCTACACAAGAAGCTGAAGAAAACTTCATATGAGCTGCTCACCGGTAACAAACCAAAGGTGTCTTACTTTAAAGTGTTTGGGTGCAAGTGTTTCATACTTAACAAAAGACCCAAAACCTCTAAGTTTACACCTAAAGTTGATGAGGGTTTCTTACTTGGTTATGGATCAAATGAGCATGCCTATAGTGTCTTCAATAATACCACTGGTCGAGTTGAAGTCGCGGTGGATGTGACATTTGATGAATCTAACGTCTCTCAAATAGAGCAAATTGATTTAAGTGTTATAGGAAAGGAGGATCCACCATGTGAAGCAATTAAGCAAGTAGCAATTGGTGATAGAAGACCACAAGAAGACAAGGCTACAGAGGTATAAGGACCTCAAGAGAAGGCCACTGCAGAAGCTGCTGCTGCAGGGGGCACGGCAGTGCCGGCCTCAGGCCCGGCAGTGCCGCTCCCCTAGACAGCAGAGCCATCAACCCCTGCAACTACTGAGAGAACACCGCTTTCGAGGGATGATCTTGCACATGTTCTTAAAGTAGATGAAAATGATTGGCCAGAAGAAGAAGAACAAGAATCCATTGATCATCCAAGGCTACGTCAAACTATTCAACGGGATCATCCCGTTGACAATATCCTTGGGAGTCTTCGAAGGGGGTAACTACTCGTTCACATTTGGTAAATTTTTGTCAATTTTACTCTTTTGTCTCCTCTTTGGAACCTCTCAAGGTAGAAGAAGCACTTGGTGATCCGGATTGGGTGTTAGCCATGCAAGAAGAGTTGAACAACTTCGAGAGAAACCAAGTATGGACTCTAGTTGAAAGACCCAACACCAACATCATCGGCACCAAGTGGGTCTTCAGAAACAAGCAAGATGAAGTTGGAATGGTGACAAGGAACAAGACAAGATTGGTGGCTCAAGGATTCACTCAAGTAGAGGGCTTGGACTTTGAAGAAACATATGCACTGGTAGCAAGACTAGAGGCAATCCGAATGCTTCTAGCCTATGCTACCCATCACAACTTCAAGCTATATCAAATGGATGTGAAGAGTGCATTTCTTAATGGCCCAATACAAGAGTTGGTATATGTGGAGCAGCCGCCGGGTTTCGAAGATCTCAAGTTCCCAAACCATGTCTATAAACTCCATAAGACGCTCTATGGGCTTAAGCAAGCACCAAGAGCCTGGTATGAATTTCTTAAGGAATTCTTGCTCAAACAAGGCTTTGAAATAGGCAAACCTGATCCTACTCTTTTCACTCACAAAGTTGGTAAATATTTATTTGTGTGCCAAATATATGTCGATGACATAATATTTGGTAGTACTAACAATGTCTTTTGTGAGGAATTTAGTAGGACCATGACTAAGAGATTTCAGATGTCCATGATGGGTGAGCTCAAGTTCTTCCTCGGGTTTCAAGTCAAGCAATTGAAAGGAGGAACTTTCATAAATCAAACCAAGTACACCCATGACATGCTCAAGAAGTTTGACATGGCGAATGCAAAGGCTATCAAAACTCCCATGCCAATCAACGGACATCTTGATCTTAATGAGAAAGGGAAAGCCATGGACATCAAGCTATATCGCTCCATGATCGGCTCTCTACTCTATTTATGTGCATCTAGGCCCAATATTATGCTTATTGTGTGCATGTGTGCTAGATTTCAAGCTAACCCGAAAGCGTGTCATTTGATGGCCGTTAAAAGAATCTTGAGATATCTAGTGCACACTCCAAATCTTGGCTTGTGGTATCCTAAGGGCTCTAAGTTCGATTTGTTTGGGTATTCGGATTTCGATTACGCCGGTTGCAAAGTAGATCGAAAAAGCACTTTGGGGACATGTCAATTCCTTGGACGGTCCCTAATGTCTTGGAGTTCTAAGAAACAAAATTGTGTAGCCCTTTCCACCGCCGAGGTCGAGTATGTTGCAGCCGGTGCATGTTGTGCGCAACTACTTTGGATGAGGCAAACCCTTCATGATTTCGGATGTCTCTTTACCAAAATTCCCATTATTGTGTGACAATGAAAGTGCCATAAAACTTGCAAACAATCACGTAAGCCACTCAATAACCAAGCACATTGACATCTGACATCACTTCTTGAGAGACCACGAAACCAAAGGAGATATCGAAATACGCCATGTGAGCACCGAAAAGCAACTAGCCGATATCTTCAATAAGCCTCTCGACGAGTCAAGGTTTTGCGCTTTGCGTAGTGAACTAAATATCCTTGATTCTCGAAATGTGGTTTAAAACTTAGCACACAACTGTTTGCTTAAGGTAGGTTGTTTGAAAAGGATTTAAAAAGGTTCAATTATGTCTTTCAAAACTATATTGAACGTGTGCTTATGCAATCTTGGTCACTGCTTTTAATTCTTAGTCCTTCTGACCAAATGATTGCACAAATAATAGCCTGTGACCTTGTTCTTGATGAAGACCAAATTAGGTCTACGTTCTCTGCTGGAAGGCAGGGCAGCAGTGCCGCTCCTAGCTGCGGTAGTGCCGCGCCTTGCCAGCTTGGCGGCCCGTGGGCCACCTTAGTCAGAACGGTCGGGCTTTCCTCTCTCTATCCCGTGCCCGTGGCCGTTCCTCCCTCTCTCCCCTCATTCTCTCGATCTTTCTCTCTCTCTTCCCTTCAAACCGAGAGAGCAGGGGATGGCACTCCTGCCCAGCACCGCCGCCCCTTCCCTTGCCAGCGCCTCCTCCCTGCCGCGGCCTGTGCTGAGCGTGGAGGATCTCTTGTCCTTGCTGGCGGCAAGGAACCCCTAAAGGCGCTGCTCCATTCTCTCTCCTTCCCTCTCCAAGGTGAAGTTCAACCCTAAGATGTTTCTTCCCCGATCTATGCAATGTGATGGTTATGGTTGAAGAAAAGTGTTGCTATGAGTAGTTTGTTGAGTTTAGAGTCAAATCCATGTGATGAAATCAGCCGATCCGATGTTTCACCAGCCGAGAAAGATTGAGGGCAGAGGGACCTCACTGCGCAAGCGCGGCAGTGCCGGGTGAAAGGTCCTTGTTTGGTTTTGGTAATTGAGTGATAACTTAGGTGGACTAATATGTGTTTAAGTGTTGATTACACAGGTGATTAGTCCATAGGTACATGTGTGTGAGCATTTATGCCATGGAGATGGAATTGGCTTGGAGATGATGTTTAGCTCACACATATGGTATGAAGGAGCTAAACGCATGAGACATGACATGGAGTCATGTGGCTAGGTGGAGAAGATCAAGACATGACTTGGCGTCGACGGACCGGTTGCAAGTGTGAAGGGCAAGCTAGTGGGCTTGGTGCTGATGGACCAACGCAACGGTGAAGAGCAAGTGAAGTCGAGGATCGATGAACCAAAAGGCACATGATATGAAACGGATCATATCATTGTTGAGGTGTTGGTGCATGTGTTGCACCGGCATCGACCGAGTTGGAGATGGAAAAGGTGATGAAGACGGTGATCGAAATGGAAAGCGCAAGGCAAAGGTATAACCTAGGGTGTTTTCATTTCACCGGTCTAAGGTTGAGTAGAGAAGTGCTTGACCGGATTTAGAAAAGATGGCCGTACTATCATGAGGGGCAAACTTGTTTGCATATCGGTCATCTAGTACCACTTGAGCGATCTAACTTGCATACGTTGCTAGGATCGAGTGGTGCGGTGAAAATAGAGAAAAATCCTTTGAAAAATGTTTGTGAAAAGCTAATATACATGCACATGAGGTGTACACTTGGTGATGTTAGCACATTTGCAAAGGTGGTGAAGTTTGGTGTTGAGAAGAGCTCAAAAAGAGCGTCGGACGCTGGCTTGGACAGAGCGTCGGACCATTAGCCTCGGTCCGACGGCTAGCTCTTGTCCTGCTCATTCTGAGAGCGTCAGACGCCGCGTTTGAGGGCGTCGGACCATTCCTGCTCGGTCCGACGGTGCAGAGCAACCAGGAGGTAATGCGTGGCGAGTTGTGGTGCGTCGGACGCGCTCCATTGGTTCGACGGCGAGCGTCGGACTAACGTCCGACGGTTTTCAGTGCTCGGGGAGCTCTCTGGAAACGTCGGACCGTGGCTTCGTTTAGTCTGACACGCAGTCCGACGGTGGCTAAATGAGGAGCGTTGGACCGTGGGCTTTGGTCTGACGATCGTCCGTCTGACGGTTCGTTTAGCGCGGGAAGTTAGCCGTTGTGATCCAACGTTCGACTTCAAACGGCTAGTGACACGTGGCGGCCATCGGGAGCGTTGGACCGTGGACATTGGTCCGACGGTGGCACGGCTGAGCGTCCGACGCTCAGTCCGACGGCCGATTTCGGTTGGCAACGGCTCTTTTGAGCTGAGGGCTATAAGTAGAGAGCTGTGGCTGGCTGTGAGTGATGTCTTGCACCTGGGGAATGTGTTTCTCTTGCTAGTGCATGGCTTTGTGCTCTCTAACTCACTAGTGTGCTTAGTGTTCATCCAATTGATCACTAGTAAGTGATTCTTGTGCGTTGCATTGAGAGATTGCAAGAATTGGCACTAGGTGATTGAGTTGCAAGCCGGTGGTGCTTGTTACTCTTGGAGGTTGCCACCTCCTAGATGGCTTGGTGGCTTGTGGCTCCTGTGAAGCAAGCAAGAAGATTGTGTTTGGCTCCGGAGAAGCTTTGTGAGGGGTTGGAGCTCACCCCACGGGAGATCGTGAAGAGCATCGCTAGTAGAGCGAGACGTGAAGAGCGACAAGTGGTCCGGCCGAGTCAGGTGCTAGAGCTTGTGGTAAGCACTCCACGTGGGAGAGTGTGACTTGCGGGTCACCACTAGCAAGAGGACCCGCGGCAACCTTGGAGCTTGTCTCAACGGAGGACGTAGCTTGTGGCAACAAGTGAACCTCCAGGAAATAAATCACTGCGTCAAAAACTTCCCATCCTTCGCGGTGGTTTGCTCCTTTCTACATAAGTTATTTACTTTGTGCATTACTCTACTTGTGTAGTTATAGTTGCTCATGTGAGACCGGTTAGCTTGTGTAGCTTGCCACTCACCTTCTTAGCTTGTGTAGCTTAGAAGTAGTTCTCACTTAGTTTGTGTAGCTATGTGAGTTGCACTCCTTGATTTGGATTGTGTATCCTTGTCATTGAGCAAGTAGTGAACTTATGTGCTTAGTGCGCTTTTGCTTGCTAGTTGATAGGAGTTTCCCCGGTGTTTAAAGTACTAGCGCTTAGGTTTGTGTGATCTTGCGCTAGAATGGTTTAGGGAAGCTCAAGCTAGACTTGCACCTTTGCTTCTTGCTAGGATCTTTTGCAAGATGCTTAGAGTCTTAGTTAGAGGGGTGATTTGTCGTTAGAACCGATTAGGTTTTATTTCCGCTGCGATTTTTTTTGTCGAACTATTCACCCCCCGTCTAGTCCGCCATCTCGACCCTTTCACCTGGCTAAGGCGCGGCAGTGCCGGGCCCTGTGCAATGAGTCCCTGCCACCCAATCTTTGCCTCAACAGTTGACACCTCAGATTTGCTACTGTCATCACACAGATTTGTTCAACACTCATTTCTTCTCATTATTTACACTTATTTACCACATTTGCGTAGATGGCGGATGAAGGAAGGCGTGAAGCGAGGACGAAGGGTGGTTTCGACGCAGGGGCTGGGTCCAGCAACCCACGTCCCCCGCGTACGAAGCAGCCTGCCCGTCGAGGTGGACGGAACCCAGAGGGCAAGACGGATAGGCAGGCACTCCCTGATGCTGAGTTGCTGGAGCAGGCAGGAAGAACCATTCCAGATGGTGCCTGCCCGGATACCCCAGATAATCTTTCCATGTTTGATGGGGCATACCTGCAGTGGGATGAGCATGATCACCATGTGCGTGCTCCAGTTGAGAGGAGGCAAAGGCACAAGATCAGCTACTTCAACCATTTCAGAGCTGTGCAGGAGCAGAGATAGGTCAACCCTTATGTTAGACGTAAGGATGTTGAGCTTGATTACAGGTTTTGGTCTGTCTTTTAGTTGGACTTCTATGAGTCCGTCGTCTTTGCTTCCAAGAAGCCCAAGATTTTTCCGATGAGATATATTGATTGGGAGCACTTGGCAAGCAAGAATGACAGAGTGTGCAACCAGGTCATTGCCTTTTGCAAGAACAGAGGCATCTATGATTTGATGGGTTTCAGGTATGACTGGAACACAGAGATTCTATATTAGTTCCTAGCCACCTGTTACTTTGATAGAGAGGATGACGAGTTGCACTGGATGACTGATGTTCACCACTACCAAGTGGATTTCACTACTTTTGCTCGGATCCTTGGTTTTGGTGAATGGGACAAGGGATGCTTATGATCTACATGATGAGCGGACACTCACTGATGGCGAGTTGGCCCATCTATATGATCATCCCAGTCAAGCAGATGGTTTGGTGAAGGGGCTGAAGAGTCGGTACTACATCCTGAACAACCTATTCCGCCAGACTCTTCATCATAAGGTTGGTTCAGCTTCCAACCTATATGGGACAGCGAGGAACATGCTTGCTAGGACACAGCCAGGTAGTGGGTCTTTCTCAGTGTCTCGCTTCATTTGGCGTGAGTTGATTATCACTTCTGAGGATGCTAGGAAGGCCCTACCTTATGCTCCATATTTGATGTTTGTGATTGAGCGCGTGTCTGGCATCATATTCAAGAAGGATGTGTCCCATGAGCCATTTCGGGTTAACAAGACTCACCACTCAGGCGTTGGTGAGAGCAGGGTAGCCACCCGGTCTTCCAGCAGGCGGGCTGCCCCGTCTTCAGATATTCCCAGTTCTTCCCGTTCTGGCTCCCAGCGGCGTCCCAGGAAGAAGAGCCGTCTCTCCCACATGCTAAAGAGGATTTTCGGGGCTTGTATGCATGCGTCTAACTCTGCATACAAGGCTTGCATGGAGAACAGGGAGATACTTGAGCATTTGGGGCTGCGACCGATTGACCCTCCTACTCCACCTCCTGTGTTCAGTGAGATGTCTGGCTCCGACGTTGAGGACGTCGATTGGGACCAGCTTGCACGAGAGGAGGAGCAGGACCGTCCCGGCACGTCGTCCCGCGGCGTACGCTTCACCGCCACCACTCACCGCCAGGGACGCGCCGTTGTCGAGTCCGACGACGATGAGGAGGAGGAAAAAGACCAAGACGACGACGACGACGACGACGAGGAGGCCTCTAGTGAGGATGATGACGACTAGTTGTACTTCACTCTTCTCTCTTTTCTTCCTTTTTGGTGCTTGTTGCCAAAGGGGGAGAAGGGGATTAGAGAGGGGTACAACAACTTTTCATCATTTTTACTAGTGTTCAGCTTGTGAGCTTTGTTTAGATCTTGTGAGAGCTATTAGTTGTAGAGTTGAGAGTGTTTCTCAAACTCATTTGGTTTGTAATAAGTACTTTGATGTCTCCATTTTCATTTGGTTGTGAATCTTAGTACTTTAATTGTGAACCAGCCTATGTTTGTGCGTAAACTAGTTCTACTTTTCACCTACTCTGTGTAGGTGCTTTGCTTCTGCGAAGTTTCTGTCTTCAGGCAGAGCGGCTGTGCCGCGCCCTGGAGCGGCAGTGCCGCCCTATCTGACGGCAGAAGTTAACCCTGATTGTCTCACATGTCATTCACATCACGTTTATCTTTATGACACTGTGTGCTGCACCCCACAGAGATCATGGATGTAGGGGGAGACCCCATTTCACTCTAGTGTGTGAAACTTAGCCTTTTATGCTAAGTTTGGAAATTCAAATTCCACTCACATATTCATTCACTCTAGTGTGTGAAACTTAGCCTTTTATGCTAAGTTTGGAAATTCAAATTCCACTCACATATTCAGGGGGAGACTCTACATTCAAAATCTCATTTAAATCTCGCTGTACTTTATCTTTTACCTCTCTAATCATGTTGTCATCAATCACCAAAAAGGGGGAGATTGTAAGTGCAATCAAGCCCTAAAGTTGGTTTTGGTGATAATGACCACGCGATTAGAAGACTAATGAGATTTATCGAGATGATGGACAGGCAAAAGCATTAGGAGGATGTAATCTTATGCAGGTGGACCCCTAACATTTAAAGGATGATGCCGGCTCAAAGGAGGTTTAAATTCGTTTTATTTTGAAATTGAGTGTAGGAAAGCCGTACTATTAAGGGGGATGCAAAAGACAGGTTTGAAAGTGTGATCAAGTGCAAATCTCTACACCAAACATCCTCACTTCCACTGCCAAAGCCAGCCACAAAATTCCAGATCATTCTGTCCTGGTTTGGCAGCGCGGCACTGCCGGCCCTAGGCCCGGCACTGCCGCGACTTGTTTCGACCGTTAGACTCGAGGGGGCTTCTTAGCCTCCATCCTATCGCCCCCCAATGGTCAGCTCTGCCATTTGCTCAGTTCCCAGACCAGAGAAGCCTCTTTCTTGCTCTCTCTCACTCCCAACAAGCTCTCCACTCTCAAGTTTGAATCCAAGTTTGAATTTAGAAGAGTGTGAGCTGAATCTTAGCAAGAACAAGCTTCTCCCCACTGATCTTCAACTTCCTCAAACACTTGGTTCGCGTTCAAGCTGGTGGTTTGCATTTGTTACTCTTGGAGCTTGCTCCTAGCCGGCTAGAGCGTCGCCCGGTAAGCTTGCCAATCTTGTGGCAGCCCCGGGAGGTTTGTAATCACCCTCACAAGCTAGTGGAATCACCCCCTCCTTTCAAGAGTTAACTCTCTTGATTTGAGAATGAGGATTGGGCTTTGTGAACCCAAGTTTACTTTGTGGAACCTCAACAATGTGGAGTAGGTAAGCCTTTGTGGCGAGCTGAACCACGGGTTAAATCTTGTGTCACTTGTGTTGCTTGTTTTATTCTCTATTTGTTGAGATTCTTGACTTCTAGGGTTTGGTCCCGATCTACGAATTGGTGATGTTCTAGCTGCAAGGAAAGGGTATGTTAGGGTCTACACATACCAGGGAACATCAGTAATTTGTTCGATCTAAATTTCCTCAAGCAGTTTTTGTTCGATCTAAATTTCCCCAAGCAGTTTTTGAATTGTGTGGAATTTGCTCTGCGAGGTCCAGCACTGTCGCTCTGGGACAGTGCCGCTCTACAGGCCGGCACTGCCGCGCTTGTTACTAACCTTTGTTGGCGAAGATTTTTCACAGGCCTATTCAACCCCCCTTCTAAGCCAGTTCGTGATCCTACAACCTAGTCGTTGTCATTAATCACCAGAACCATTAGGGCCTAGATGTTTCAGCCCGGAACTAGCAATTCTCTCTTTTCATCCTTCTGCATGAACCAGCATCAGCAAGCCAAAGTAGATTAGCAGCAGCTGCTCTCCATTCTCTTATCTTCTGCACTCTTCATATTTTTATGTTTTTTCTACACACACTCTTCCCCATTTATTTGAGCAGCAGTGCAGCACCATCAACCCCCAATCCAAGCTCCCCACTGTCTCTAGCTCGTTCAAGGGCTCCCGTCATTTATCCAAATAAATTTAGATTGATTCCCGGGTCATTTATGTCAAGGGCGTTTTTGTCATTTCAGCATGTACTTAAAACCATTAACTCCTCTTCATGGAACAGGGGCAGATGTAAGCTTTAGATTTAAAAAATAGGGGCAAATCTACAAATTTAAAAAAATAGGGACAAAACGTGCAATTAGAGCTCAAAAATAAGGACAGTTATCTAACAAACTAAACAGGCCCTTACACTTCACAGACAATCAACATGGCAAGTTACGGCAAGACAAATACGTACAGAGAATTAGAGATTGACCGATGCGGACTATGCAAGTTCATGGAGAAAATTCCATATGTGCCACTGAATAATTCAATAATACCAGTTGAGCCACTGAAAAATCGAGATGAACATAAGTGCCATTGAAAATATTTTTAGGTTCTATGAATGCCACTACCATCAACACCGTTAGGTTCCTACTGTTAGGTACAACTCAGTGCCTTTTCTATTTTAAAAAATCCACGTTTTACCCTTTTCCTTTGGTAAACTGGCCTAAGTATGGCAACGAGGTGGGTTTAGACCCGAAACCCGCGGGTTTTTGACCCAGCAGAGGCGAGTCTACTTTTTGCCCCGCAGGTGTCGGGTTCAGGGCCCGAAACGGGGAAGGTTTTGATTTACCCCTGCGAGGGTCAGCGGAGCCCAAAAATTCAAATTAGAGACAAAAAAACAGGGCCCAACCTAGCTAGAAGTCTAGGTATATAACTAAATGTGCAACCCTAATTCCTCTCTGACCCACACCCCTCAGCCGCCGCCAGCACTCTCTCTCTCTCTCTCTCTCTCTCTCTCTCTCTCTCTCTCTCTGCACCGAGCCCCGTACCCCGCACGGCCGTACCCCCGGGCGGCGGCACCGGCGCTGCCCCGCTCCCCGCGGTGGTGGCCAGGGTGGCACCAGTGCCCCGCGGCTGCCATGGCGGTTCGACGCCCCTAGCGGCGGCCAGGGCGGCACCGGCGCCTCGCGACGGGCGGCCTGCGTCCTGCGCCTCCGCACCTCCGATGAGAACGAGCACCGGCGACCCCCCCTCCCCCGCCACGCCACTGCGCCGACATTCTGCGTGACCCAGCGAACGACAGGAGTACGTGGGTTCCGGGGAACCCATCGGGTTTCAGGGACCCGGCGGGTTCGGGTTCGGGGGCAGATTTTCCCCCGTAACTAGGGTTCGAGGCGAGTTCGGGTCTTGTTCTCAGGTTTCGAGTGTGGCACCGCGAATACTCTACCTGCCATCAACCCGCCCCGTTGGCATCCTTAAACTGGCCGACGGGCCTGTGGAGGCACACGGCTCTTGCTCGATGCCTCTTCGAGTCGTCGTGTTGCCTACGCCAATAGAGAAAAAAAAAAAGGAACATAGGCGATGGCGCCAGCAGCTCCCGGCAGTGGCGGTTCCCAGGCAACGCGGCAGATCCTAGGCGGGCGCACGGGTTCCCGATGGTGGCGGCGGTGCGACAGGCTCCAAGCGGCTCAATAGTTCCTAGGCCGGCGGTGCGCAAGCGAGAGGCAGAGGCGGGATCTGCGCCGGCGTCTGCGTCGGCGTCGGGGGCTGCAGGTCCCAGCCGGCGTCGGGCGATCCCGGGCTCCCGGCTTCCCTCGTCGTCATCTTCCGTGGCACCTCGGCAGAGGACGCGGCGGCTATGACGAAGCACGCGGACGCGGAAGCTTAGTGCCGCAGCGAGCATGGTGGCACACAGGGAGCGGAGTGGAATGCGTCACGAAGCACAAGTGGGCCTTCGCAAGAGCTTGCATGCATGTTCCCCAATCCCCATTGCAACCTCCGCCAAGCTCGCAAGAGTTCGCATCATGCATGTACTACTGGTGCAACCCGAGTCGCATGCATGTGCCCTAATCATCATCACATACATCTCTATTGGGACCTATGCATCCGTGTCAGGTTGGTGCTTTTATGGGAGCCAATCTCTCCTCTATCCTTTCTTTCACTCCTCTACGTCAGCACTTGCTTGGTTATAAACATATTATTGTACCTGCCCTAATAGAGTGTGCGAGCTTAGCAAGCATGCCCTAACTTAGGGACCGCTCCATTGGTCGGCCTTCCCTCGCTCGAGCCGCAGGTCGAAGCATACCACGACGAACGAGTAGTAGTAGTCCTTGCAAGTGTACGCGTCCATGCAGAGACGAATCAAGCAAATGGGACATGCCCGATGTATAGTTTTTCAGACCTGGTAAGGAGATTGTTCTTTTATCCGATTATTTTGGCAAAAACTGATCGTAAAATTTTTGTGGTAACCGTCACAATCTAGGCCCCGTTCACTTGGCAAAAAGTGGTGTGAAAAGGTGAAAAGTTGCACTGTATCACTTTTATTTGTATTTGATAACTTTTGTTCAATCATGGTCTAAGTAGACTCAAAAGATTCATCTCGACCCGGTCAGGCAAAAAGTACAAACATGCAACAGTTGCAAAAGTACAAACATGCAACAGTTGCTACTTCGTTTAGTGCTCCATACTGACAGAAAGTATAATTGATGTGACGAAGAATAGTGGGAAATATTGTGATGTGACTAGAAAGTAAACGGGGCCCTAGATTGCATTGGAAAGGCTTTAGGCCCTGGTTACTGTCGATCGGGGATTATTCGGGCGGATGGGGGATCATATTCGCAGAAGGAAATGAGAGATTATGGTTTCCGTTGACCGCTGGGGCCCATGGCCATCTATATGGATTAAAAAGTCGTCCGACAAACCCCACGTGTGTGTCAATCACGCACGAACAAAGGCCATCCCTACTCTCCGGTCCACCTGGACTTCTTGTCACGAGTGGCAACTACACTTCTCAGACAATCAACATCGCAAGTTACAACTACGTACAGAGAGAATTAGAGATCAACCGATGCGGACTACGCGAGTTCATGCGAAAGAATGCATGCAATGCACCCACGCTGGACGGATGATCAGAGCTCAGAGCAAAAGGCAGCTGCAGAGCACTACCGCGGCGGGCCTGAGCAGCCCGTCCAGCCAGCGACCTCTCGCCACCTCTCCCCTGACCACTCTCCCGGCGTTGACGGCGCTCTCCGCAGCGGCGGACGATTCGCAGCCGCTGCCGTCGCCGCAGACTCCGACGCCCACGTCCGGCACGACGGCTCGGTCGGCGACGCACAGCCCCGGGTTGCCGCTCAGGTCCAGGTTCCGGCCGAGCCGCTTCAGGAACGCGCCGTCGAACGGGACGACGCCGTCCAGCCCGTTCTTGCTCAGGTTGAGGTGGTACATGCGCTTCAGCCGGCTGAGCCCCTCCGGGATCCGGCCGGTGAGGTTGTTGTTCTCCAGCGACAGCGTGGTGAGGCTGGACAGGAGGCCGAACGTGGCCGGTATGGAGCCCGAGTAGCCGGAGCTGGCGAGGCGGAGCTCCTGCAGCCGCGCGATCTTGCCCAGCTCCGGCGGCAGCGGGCCGCCCATCGGGTTGTTCTCCATGATCAGGTACTGCAGGTCGCGGAGGCCGCAGAGTCCGGCGGGGAGCGCGCCGCGCAGGCCGTTGTTGCTGAGCGCCAGGAACGTGAGCGCCCTGAGGCGGGTGACGGCGGCCGGCACGCCGCCGGTGAGGTTGTTGGAGCTGAGGTCGAGCTTCTGCAGCTGCGAGAGGTCGCCGATGCGGCTGGGGATGGCGCCGGAGAAGGAGTTGTAGCTGAGGTCGAGGCCGACGAGCCCCCGCAGGTCGCCGAGCGCGCTGGGGATGGACCCCGTGAGGGAGTTGTAGCTGAGGTCGAGGTGCACGAGGCCGGCGAGCGCGCCGATGCCCGGCGGGACGGCGCCCCGGACCAGCGCGTTCTGCGACACGGTGAGCACCTGGAGCGACCGGATGCTGGCCAGCTGCGGCGGCAGCGTGCCGGACAGCGACGGGTTGGAGCGGACGCTGAGCTGCTGCAGGCGCGACGACGAGAGGTTGGACGCCGGCGGCAGGGTGAAGGCGGCGACGGCGCCGGGGTTCTTGAAGCACCCGACGAGGAACAGCGCCCGGAGCTCCGGCAGCGCGAACGCGGCCACCGGAAACGTCGCCGTGTCCTTGCACGTCGGGTTCGGCGCCACCCCGATGTCGAGGCGCGCGACGTGCATCCGCGCCGCGCCGCCGGGATTGGGCGCCGTCCCGGGCCTGCACTCGAGCCCCGGCCACGGCGAGCTGCAGGGGTCGGCGCCGGCGGCCTCGCGCCAGTCCCGGTCGGCGGAGACGGACTCCATGACGCGGAGCAGCGTCTCCAGCTCGTCTGGGTCCATTGCCGCGGCGGCCGCAGCGACCTGCAGGGACAAGAGGAGGAGGAGGAGGCACAGGACGGCGGGGGGCAGTGGCAGTGTCCTGGAGGAGGAGCAGGGTGCCGGCGCCATCGGCTGCGCGCGCGCACGCGCACGCGTGTGGCTCTGCTGCGGGCGGCGGGGTGGCGGCGGTCCCTCTCGGGTTTCGCTTTCGGGGGCCGTCGATGGTTTGAGCGGGGCGCGGGAGCAGCGACGGAGGCAGCGAGCGTTTATAGGCTAGATCAACTGCAATTGCAACTAGTCATATTAATATTATGGTATATATATATAAAACATTAAATATAGATAAAATATTTGCATGTTTGTATTTTTTATATTACATCACGACACGAATGTTTTAAGCCTACTTAGACTATGATTGGACAAAGGTTGTCAAATACAAACGAACGTACAGAATTACAACTGCAACTAGGATCTAAACACAGCCGATCCACTGCAAATTACAATTACAACTAGTCACATCAACGTTACGACAGTATGCATGGAGCATTAAATATAGACGAAATATTTACATGTTTGTACTTTTTGCATGTACATCACGAAGACGAATTTTTTAAACCTACTTAGACCATGATTAGATAAAAGTTGTCAAATACAGACGAACATACTGCAGTGCAGAATTACAATCTAAACGGGGCCATATGTCGAAATAGCACTGGGGCCCATATCCACTGCCGGGCCGGGCCTACAGCCACAGGGGCATCTGACGTGACGAGACCGGTTGTGGCCTGCCTGTCCGTACAGAGGGGGAGAAGCACAGCGTGCGCCTGCGTGCGCCTGCGTGCCGATTCTCTTGTCACTGTGGCGATTCTGGAGGAGCAGTAATCGATCCTGTAGCTGATTGAGCTGACGAACAACCACATGCTCTGTTCTTGCCAGCGGACAACAGTGAAACCCCTTTCCCATCCAATTATAATTCATAGTTTTTTTTTTCTAGCAGATTGCAGCAGTAATCCTTGATCAATACTAACCCTTTTTATTTGTTGCTGTTACCGTGCGTGCCTGTAGTAGTTTGAGTCAGATTGGTAAAAAATGTGTTATAATATTTATATCTCTAAGTAATTTGTTATAAAACTAGATTCAACAAACTATCCAACAAAACTAATTATATATTATAAATATTAATATTTATTTATATATATTTAATTAAAGTTGTTTTTCGAGAAACGGAAACAACAGATGTTTAGGAACGTAAGTTGTACGTAGGGCCAGATTAGTTCCATCATTTTAGAAAAAAAGTGTTTTAGCCTGTATGTTGTGAAAAAACTAATTACATAACTCGTTTTTAAACTGCGAGACGAATTTATTAAATCTAATTAATATTAGTACACGTTTACTATAGTACAATGTTATCAAATTATGAATTAATTAGGTTTAGAAAGATTGTCACGCAATTTACGCACAAATTATATAAATAGTTATTTATTCGTTAATTAATAATCTATGTAATGTTAAATATGTAATGTGATGGATAAAAAGTTTTTATTTTGATAATTAGAAGAATCCCGAGGGAGTTGGTACCTTTAGGGCTCGTGTGGTCTGCTGCCTTTGACCCTCTTTCGTCTCTTTCGTCTGGCCTTAGGGCAGCATCAAGGCATCAAGGCGCAGGACGAGCAACACTGGAGCAGCAAGACTGGAGCAGTACGTTCAGGGAGCAGTGGTGGCTCTGTTTAGATCCGCTGCAAATTGCAATTGTAACTAGTCACATTAACGTTGCGTCACATGTATGAAGTATTAAATGTAGACGAAATATTTATATGTTTATACTTTTTGCATGTACATCACAAGACGAATCTTTTAAGTCTATTTGGCCATGATTGAATAAAAGTTATCAAATACAAACGAACGTGCTACAGTGCAGAATTGCATACTGTAACTAAGATTTAAACACAGCCTATGCATGCCTGCAGGGGCACGTGTTTAGTTCACAAAATTTCCTTCTCTCTCCCCGTCACATCGATTAGTACTTTTCGTCTCTATAAGCACTAAATGAAAGTAGTACCTATTGCATATTTGTACTTTTTTGCGGTTTTTCCTCACTTTTGCACAAACTAAACGGGGCCTGAGTTGTTGACGGCCCAGACACACCGTCGTCGATCACGCATGCATGTGGGGAGCAAGGTCTAGGGTTGTAGCCTCTGCTAGGGTGCTAGAGAGCCGGACGACCTGCCCGTCCTGCCGGTCGGTGCACCGTGGGACCTCACTTCACTTGCTCCCTGAATTATTATTGGCACATACTGTAGGAGTACAGCCGAGACCGAGAGTTGCGCAGGAAGAGGGTTCCTTCTCTGTAGTGTATAAACGATCCGTGATCGATCGGCTGGCTCCACGGAAAACTTTTGGAATTTGATGGATTATGGATTGGATCCCATCTCAGGGCGTGAGTGATCGAGTGACCATCTACTACTATATATGAAATGGATGGATTGGATCCCATACCAATGTGTTTACCAATTCCAAACAAAAAAGTTAGGCCCTGTTTAGTTCCTAAACTTCCTAATTTTTTTTTTCAAAATTCTTCGTTACATTAATTCTACGACACATGTATAGATCATTAAACATAAGTAAAAAAATAACTAATTATACAGTTTGTCTTTACATATCGAGATGAATCTTTGAGTCTTTAATGTTTAGATAAAAATTATCAAATACAAACAAAAGTGTTAAACCAGAACCTAAAATTTTTCTTCAACTAAACAGCAATAAATCTTTTTCCTTCTAAACGCGGACGGCCTAGTCTTGATCACTTCTCGAGTTCCAGGCTTGGAGCTCCAGGCAATGGTTTACTCCCTCCGTCCCATAAACATTGTCATTTTAGACTTTTCATAAACTACGTTTAACCATCTGTCTTATTTAAAAATTTTGTACAAAATACAAAATCAATAAATAATTATTAAAATATATCTAATGACATAACAAATCATAAAAAGATAAAGATATTTATATAAAATTTTCAAATAAGACGAATGGTTAAACGTGATGTCTGGAAAACCTAAAACGTCTTTCTGCAAGGAAGAGTTGATACTGGATAACGTCCGTATGGGGTATGGACCATGGTCCATGGGGCGGAACACAGATACTCTACATACATGTACACGGAGGAGTAAATGTACGTACTGTACTCGTACTACTCATGTAGAATGACGCAGTCAGCAGCGACAGGATCTACAGTATTTGTGGCAAAGTGAAAAATTTCCAAAACAAAAAAATAACGATGGGAGGATCAAATCAAACGATCAGGGGAGGCAGCGGCCAGTGAGGCTTTTGCCGAGACAGATGAGTGCACATGCGGCTCCCCATCTGCACAGGGACGGCGCACAGTGCTGGCCATACAGAGGACACACCACTCGTCAAGTGACAGAGAGCATAGCAAGCATCATCAGGCTACAGGAGCGACGCGACGACGAGCCGCCCCTCGTGTGTCACGGATCGACGGGAGCCGTGGGGGGGGCCATCATGGCACCATCATGCATGCATCGCGTTGCGCTGCATGCATGCGTGCGTGGAGCCGTCCAAAGCAGTGCTCCATCAGGACACATGAGGTGCAGGCAGACACCACCTCCCAGGTGATGTGACGAAAGATACCTGGCGGGCGTGGGGGTGGGTGAGAATGGAGCGCGGGGGGTAAAAGTTGACCGGAAAGCAGTGCTGAGATGACCCGTCGCCTCACGCGCCCAGCCGCGGCATGGCGGTAGTATTGGCGTGGCATGCAGGCTCGCCTCGGCCTCGGCCTCGGCCTCGCGTGGCAAAGCGGCAAAGGCATGCTGCGATGCCGCTATGCATGTGCGCCCGAGCGAGGGACAAGGCGCCATGGGCACGGCTTGCCACCTTGCCTAGCCTAGCTAGCTCGCTCCTGCTGCTGTGATCGGCATCGCCAGCATCTAGCGAATCCGTGTACTACCCCAGATGAGAATTCAGAAAGCGAGCAAAACCCTGTCTTTTCCTTGATGACCAGCCCCACTGCTCTGAGGGATGCATGCACGATCCGGAGTAAGACACGCTGGCACGCTGCGACTACTTGTTGGGAGCTACCAGCAGTAGTAGATGCATGCCAGCTGCGCGCCGCGGGGACAGCTTGGTACCTCTCCTCCGACGCTAGCTTCATTCTGCCGGCACGCCGCCTGCCGTGTGAATGGCTCTACCCTAATGGACTTTTTTTTTTTAGTAAAGTACCTGTATTACTGGATAAGGAAAGCGTACAAATACATGTACGAGTACAGATATGAATACGAAGGATACAACGACAGCTGAACCAACCGACTTACACAAAGGACCCTAGCAAAAAAGTAAATCACATTGAAGTCCCTGGCCCCTGTGATTCCCGACGTCGCCAGAAGCCTCCATCGACCGCCGCCGGCAGACCATTGCCAGCCGCCGCCTCCGATGTGGAACTCCATGGCCACTCCAGATCGGAAGAGCCCCATCGCAAACAAGCTTTGAGGTGAGCCGCTGAAGACACCCGACCCTGAAGCCGGGATGAAGACGATGGTGGAGCATCGGCCGGGGACACACCTCGAGCCCTTCCGACCGCAGATCGACGCTCGTCGACGACACACGCCGCGGAGAACTCGAGCTCGGTCCGCTCGCCGCCAGCCACAACTTCTACAGCTATCAAGGTACCCTTGACCACGCGCGCCGCCGGCACAACCACCACAAGGTGACAGAACCGTCGCCCGCGCCGGCTTCTATATAATACTCAACTTCCACACACTCGTCGTCGACGCCGGAGAAGAACGCCGTCGAGGCGGGGAAGAGCGTGGAAGGACCTTATTCCATAGACAACAACGACGCCGCCACCGCACCGCCGCCACCGGAAAACCTAACTTAGATCTACTAGGACCCGAGCCTCCGACCGGCGAGAGACCCGCGGTCTCCCTCACCTCGCAAAGGCCCGAAGGCCATCGGAGGCGAGGAAGACCGCCGGCTCCCCCGGCGGAGACGATTTCGCCCCGGTTCGCCTCTCTCAACTGGGGAAGGAGAGGAAAGGGGAAAATCCTCTACCCTAATGGACTGGACAGCACATGCAGCGATCGATCCATCCTCTTCTGAAGAGTCTGAACCCCGAGAGAATGTTTGTTGCGCACGCTCCGACGACGCTCCGATCGATCCGCTCGCTGCTGAACCAAGGACTGTTGGGCGGCGACCGCGAGCAGCGTTGTGCAATTGCTCGTCATGTGACTCGGACAATTTTGGTGAGCAACCAGACCATCTACACGAAACCAAAGGCCTGCACCGAATGAACAGACATTTTTGATATGGTGTAGGTGTACTCCGTACTAGAGTTCTTTCACGTCAGGTAAAACAGAGGTCCGGGTTATTATCTGCAGCACAGATAGCACTACTACTGCTATTCCCTCCGTCAAAAAAAAAATACAATTCTTCATTTTTAAGTCAAACTATTTAAATTTTAGCTGAATTTATATAAAGAAGTACAATCATTCACATTACAAAATAAGTATCATTACATTAGTTATTGAATATATTTTCATTATAAACTTATTTGGAGAAAATATATTCTCCTAATATTTATTATAGACTCAGATAAATTTGAGCTAGTTTGACTACCACGCATCTCATGTATGCCTTCTTTTGCGAACGGAGGTTCTGTCCATTTGATAATACAACTATATGAAACATGTCTGTCAAAGTAACTCAAGTTTGACCAAGTTTATAGTAGATAATTTTAGTATTTACATTTTTAAATAAATTTATTATGAAAATATATTTCGTAACTAGTCTAATAATACTTATTTATATAAATTCAATCAAAATTTAAATGATTGGATTTCTTGAAAACCGAGAATTACATGTTCAAAGGATGGAGTGAGTACACCAGCAACGAGCCAATGATGCAGATAGACAGAAAGTGACTGCTCTACTCCATCCCAAAAAGAATGACGCTTTTGACTTTCAAGACATCGTGTTTCACTATTCGTTTTATTCAAAAAATTTATGTAAATTATAAAATAAATAAATTATTATTAAAGTATTTCTAATGATAAATAAGTCATAACAAGATAAATAATATTTATTAAAATTTTTTGAATAAGACGGATGATCAAATAAACGTGTCTGAAGTACTAAAACGTTATTCTTTTTTTGGGACGGAAGGAGTACTCCCTGTAGTGATACAGTAGTACACACCTGCGCTTTATAATCGTCTGTCAAGAAAGAACCACCACTGTACTGTACGAGAGAGAGAGAGAGAGCCATTGGGGTTAGAAAAACGAACGTGTGATAGGGAGAAAAAAGTTTCACCGGAATGGAACGCGAAAGGAAGGTTAAAAAAACGAATGCGTGATAGGGAGAAAGAAAGTTTCACCGGAATGGAACGCGAAAGGAACCGCATCAGCGAAGAAGGAAAAGCAAGGGCCGGTGGCCCGGTGACAAGTCGAGAACTCAAACAGTAGCGGGAACAAACATGTAGCAGTAGTCGAGTGTGGATTTGGTCACCCGTCTATCTGTGCTCTAGGCATTTGTCGACATTATTATCTGAGTGGACTGTGTGGTGAACAGTATCTGCTAAGGATGATGCACATAAGGTTAGTCCGTACCGTCGGCTCTCTAGGCATGCAAGGCACGTCTATGAGCTCAAGGCCGTGCCGCTATATGGGACGAGTGCACCATGAGGCCCCGTTTAGACGCACAAAAGAATTTAGAAAAGAATTTTTTTTCAATAAGTGTTCAATCATGGGCTAAATAGGCTTAAAAGATTCGTCTCATGATTTACATCTAAACTGTGTAAACATGTAAAAATTTCATCTATATTTAACGCTCTATTATATGCCGTGACATTCGATGTGATGGAAATTTTAGAATTTTGAAGTGCATCTAAACAGGGCCTAAGTCTTTGTTTCAGACTTTCAGTCCAAACACGCAGTGGCGAAATCAAGAGGGCAAGCATGTATAACGTTTTGATTTTTCGTCCGTGTGCTTCGTTTATTTGTATTAGCTTGGGAGACATGATCACTTTAGTCACTAATAATCTATATCTATATCTATATCTATATCTATATCTATATCTATATATAAATATCCTAAATGCTAGTTTTCGCCCGCGCAGGATTAGGAGCTGCGGCATGCACAACTCCCTAACCGTCCCATGCTGCGCACGCATCATATCCATAACCGGGGCCTATTGACTTCGCAAATTCTGCTCGGCAACGAGTCCGCTCGCAGAACTCGCTCAGTCCACTCGCACACCACTCCTTCGTCCTCCCCACTCTACGCCACTGGCGCCATGGCCTTGCCTCCTTCGCTCTCGACGGCGACCATCTCGGCGGCCATCCCTCGTCCATCTCCGGCGGATCCCGGCGGCCGTCAAATACTCGCGCCGCTCCGCCACCACCCGCGCCATGGCCACGCTGCCATCCTGCGCCGAGCTTGCTGACCATGGCGGATCCGCCAGCAACGGCCACGGATCTGACGGCGGTGGCCACGGATCCATGCCTGGTAGGTCTCCTCCTCCTCCCTCCTCCTCTCAAATTGAGAAATGACTAGAAGAGTTAGGGGTTAGGGTTAGGTTAGCTACGGATTTTTTTTCTCAATTGGGGAGGGCATGGCTGCTACCAATAGAGCAGCGGCAGAGCGCTCATGAGCATCTGATTCGCACGCATAAGGACAGCGTCCGCTGCGCACACATTAGGGGGCAGCGCTGGCGGTGCGTGCACATCCTAACGGTGCCCGCCAGCCCACCCCTACCTCGTCTGGCGTTGATGTGCCGTCCAGCCCCCGTAGCTCTGTGCACTTGCAAATGATTTTATCACGCCGGCGACCTCGTATTCTCCTCGCACCTCCTGCATCGTCCGAATCCCTTGCCCGGCCCTTCACATTCTTGTAGCTAAGACCGGATCCAGATGCCCCCCCTCTACCATCGCAGGGCACTTCCCTTGGTCCGACTCCTGCAGTGATTTCCTTGAAAAAAATCCTAACGCTTATCTGTTTTCCCAGCGTCATGGTTATGCTTGTCCTTTTGTTTTTGCCCAGGACATGTTCGTGAGGTAGGGAAGTACTGGCTGAGGAAGATGCTAGCGTCGCAATGATGGATGATGTAAAGTCCCAAATGTAGTTTTGCTATCTTACGTTACCAAAATCTTAAATACAAATCTCAAATAATGTTTACTTTTGCTTCTATTACTTATGCCCATATAAATTCCAAATACTTATGCCAATGTAAAATTGCAGATCCCTGCACCTATTGTGCTAACTATTCAAACTGTCAGTGGTATTTGAGTTGTCACATTGTTTAGACTGAATACTGATGTGTAATCATTGACATTTTTCTCCAATTTTTGCTTTTGCTAGCGTGCCGATGGAGGAGAGCTGGCCACCTTTTTTCCCATCATCGATCGTGACATTGCTAATGAGATACCGGTCCATGTGCAGAAGTTGCAGTATTTTGACATGATGCCTTGGCATATTGGCATGGAACATTCTGTCCTAGGCCCATCTTGTAGCATCTGTCATTGTCACCTAAACTTGATTGAATTAGTTCAATGCACCAGTCAGCTGTCAGCCTGACCATTCTAATCTCAAGTTAATCTCCCCATAGGCCAAAACCAAAACCATATAGCTACTAGTAGGTCTCAGTCATAACATGGCTAACTAGGCTGAATACCAACAAAACCGATCTTGCAATTCATACATAATCCGTGGATCCAACAGTGGGCATCTCACCTCTTTTTTCCTTCATACATACTTGTCACAGGTGCAGCAGCAGCCACAAAAAACTGAAGTGAACACACCTATGTTTCATTTGTTGACATGGTTGCTGTTTTTTTTATTTGCAAAATAAGGATAAAGATTAAGTGTGCTCACTATTGGATTGCCTTTTTTGTTTGATTTCATAAGTCTGACAGATAGTGTTCTCTAAAAATAGTTCTTAGCCTATGTAGCGTATATATTCAGACTTTATTTGTTTATTACTATAAGATACCCGCAAAGCACATCATAGCTGCTTTCTTTTTCATACATAAATGTCTCGTGTATCATACTAAATTGCTAGTTTTTTATTCCCACTTACCTGGTGCACCGTAGAGTTTTAATGCCCTCCATGATTTTGTTACAGCTTTTTCTGAGCCTTTCTTCTCCCAAACTCATCGTCGAGTCCATTACCTCGAATCTTTTTCCCCTTAGGTTTAGAACTAGCAAGTAGTAGTGTCCCATTGTCTCTGATCCGTGTTGTTTCCCATGGCCTCAAGCACAGCGAACATTACCTGTGTTGTTTTTTGTTCACATCTCGTTAGTAACACACCAAATCTGAATATTCTGAATTTTAGAAAACCATTCATATGTGAACACACCATCTGACGGCGGTCGAGGTTGTTATCAGCACGCCTGAATATATACGCGAGTCACCTGATTCCTATCAAGCTGGCCCGATTGGTTGCACTGTCTGCTAAAAAATTACCCCAGTCTCAGTATTTTTCTAAGTGCGCACCTTGTGATGCACTACTACATATGCATTGATCTATTTTTTTGTAACTACTTTATGTTGCCATGCACCTTCAACATTGTCTTCAATTATAACATTTTTTCTCATTGTATGCATGAAAATGGCTAGAGGACATCGACAAAGGCAACATGTATCTTCACATGCACCTTCTTCCAATCAGGTATGACCATACTCATTCTGTTTTGTAATTATACATATTGTCTTTTCTTGCATTTATGTGTACCCTGTGTAGCATTTTTGTGTGTCCCGTGTAGCATTTTTATGGAGATATCAATCAGTTGAGTTCCTTCTCCTTGCTTTCGGGTTGGTTAGCTACCCAATATCTTTCTAGCTTGGCATGTTTCAAGTGAATCTGGTGCTTTCTCAGTAGATGCAATAGTTCTGTATTGGACACATTTGGGATTTTTTTCAAGTTGATAGAGTATAGGGCTCCTAAGTAATCAGATTAGAGGTGGCCATGTTAACACTTGAATACAATTTCATTTTGTCAAGATCTTGACTAATTGATTGCTTGCTGATGTGTGGTTGGTAGAGAGCGGGTGGACTATGTGACTAAGCTCACATGACATTTTCTTTTATTGGTTCTTGTGTGCTCTGTAGAAGTGCTGGTTAGCTACTTGATTTGGTTAAGTTAATCTAAGTGGGTGGAGAAGTGATTCAAAGCAAATGATTTATGGGTTTGTGTGTTATCCATCCAGAGTTGGTTAAGTTAATCTAAGTGGGCGGGGAAGTGATTCAAAACAACTGATTTATGGGTTTGTGTGTTATCCATCCAGAGTGCACAATATGAGAAACTCTGTATGAGATAGATATCTAATGTTGTTTCAGACGTAGGATGCATCTTACATATTTTTTGGCACTTGTCTTGCCTATACTATCTAAATTTAGCACTAAGTCCATTCTTCTGCATCATAGATTTTGCTGGATTTCACTTCTGGACTGCAGTTTTCAAGTTATTCGGTAACTGATCTCACAATGATGTTGTATCTTTTCTGGCATTTATGTGTACCCCATGTAGCATTTTTTCTATATTTTCTTAAGCATTTTACATTCTTAAGCATTTTACATTTGACTTCTCCTATTCAAGGTACAAGGAACGTTGAGGGTAAAAGGAACCGTGCTTCCCCAACATTTTACTACAGCCTACCAACTTTACCTAACATCAATGATAGTAAATTTCTGAGAGTTCTCACCTTGCTGCGTCAATTAAACCAGGAGGCTACCTACATTTTTTGGTGGACATTTCTCCAATCGGGCCAGCTTGATAGGAATCAGATGATTCGCGTATATATTCAGGCGTGCTGATAACAACCTCGACCGCCGTCAGATGGTGTGTTCACATATGAATGGTTTCCTAAAATTCAGAATATTCAGATTTGTTGTGTTACTAACGAGATGTGAACAAAAAACAACACAGGTAATGTTCGCTGTGCTTGAGGCCATGGGAAACAACACGGATAAGAGACAACGGGACACTACTACTTGCTAGTTCTAAACCTAAGGGGAAAAAGATTCGAGGTAATGGACTCGACGATGAGTTTGGGAGAAGAAAGGCTAAGAAAAAGCTGCAACAAAATCATGGAGAGCATTAAAACTTTACGGTGCACCAGGTAATTGGGAATAAAAAACTAGCAATTTAGTATGATACACGAGGCATTTATGTATGAAAAAGAAAGCAGCTATGATGTGCCTTGCGGGTATCTTATGGTAACAAACAAATAAAGTCTGAATATATACGCTACATAGGCTAAGAACCATTTTTAGAGAACACTATCTGTCAGACTTATGAAATCAAACAAAAAAGACAATCCAATAGTGAGCACAGTTAATCTTTATCCTTATTTTGCAAATAAAAAACCAGCAACCATTTTTCATTAACTTAAGAAGATGACAGAACATATTACATTAAGTGAAGCACTATCTCTGCAAATTACAAAATAAAAATTCTTGAAAACTATGTCGTGGAATCCTCCCTCCTCTTTGTCACTTGTCCCCTTCATCACTTCTCTTGAAAACTTCTCTTTTTCCTGCATGTTGCTGCATTGTGCTCTGTAGAGTCACAAGCGCCGCATTTGTTTGCCTTCCTTTTTGAATGCACTTCAAGTGCAAGACTTCTTCCTCCTTGTTCTCGTACGACCTTCGGTCTTTGTAATATCTAGATCCAAGACTATAGTGTTCTCATAGGGAGCAGCAAATTCAGTTTTGTGTGAGGCCACAGAGGTTTCACCAGTTTGTTGTGAAAGATGCCATTGGAGTAGTTCATGAGGTGGAGAGACAATAGAAGATGCAGAACCTCCAGGAGTTGGTTGCTGCTGCTAAATAGCACAGTCTTGTGCCTTCTTCTTTTTCTTCCTTGTCTTTCTTATAGCAACAAATTTTGATCATTTTGATTAACATTTTTGTTTTCTGATAGCATTTATTAGTGTTCTAATAATCTACCAATGATGATGTGCCAATCCATGCTTTACCTACTCATTTTATCGACCTTAACCACCTAAACTGTGAACCATGTGCCACCATTTCTATTTCAGCCAGCTATTGACTGCCATTTCTGGTAATAATATCACTATTATTGTTTAATCTAGTAAACTATTTTGCTTAAATAGAACAAGGAAGAAATAAAGGCGTGAATGGTAGCCTAATAGGGTGGTGGAGGTGAAGGGCTATCCCAGCTCGTATTTCTCGCTGTCAAAATCTTTGTCTATTTGTTGATCATCCCTATGGGACACCAATAGTCCATGTTCATCGTTGAGTTTCATGCTGCTATTTTTGGCATTGTGATCATCCCTATGGGACACCAACAGTCCATGTTCATCGTTGAGTTTCATGCTGCTATTTTTGGCATTCATTATCATTGCTTAATCAAGTAGGCTTGTTTTGTCTATTTTAGAACCTATATTATTGCCTAACACACTATCATTGTCTATCACAGGGAAAAAGGAGGAAAAGTAGCATTCAGACTTTGTCTCATGGAGAAGTTGGTATATGTCCAGAACTAGCAATATGTGACTTTCTGACTTGGCTCAATACTGTAACCCCTACAAAGCATTTCCTGCAACAGATACAAGCAATTTAGTTTTGCTACTGTAGCAGTTTTAGTTAGCTCGTTATCAAAAAATGCATGAGCTACAGAAGATATGAAGGGAATCACCCGGAAGAATCTTGGAGTGGAGATACGAAGGGAAGAAACATAGAAGATGCATTGATATGTCTTTTCAAATACCTGTTACAGTTGATAAGCCTCGACACTTGTTTAATGTTTGATGTATGCTATTTTATTTGATCATCTTTAGTTCTGTGGTTTTCTAGACAATGCATGAGATTTTCTTGAACAAAACGGTGGGGAATACCTATTACTAAGTGGAAGTTAAAAAATGCTTATGGTAGAATAAGATGGCTTCGTGAATCTACTTTTCGGGTGCGCCAGGCTTGAAAAGCAGCGTTTGTTTGGCGCGCGTGCATGCAGACCTCTCCCGCTCCCGCTTTTTTCCTTGTTTGGCAAGCTGGTTTGGATGGTTACCAAAAATGGAGCATGCAATCAGATGGGTGGTTTCCTGCGCGTGCAGGCTGTAGTGCGGTCCTATAAATATATGTACCTAGAGGATTTATTCTCCCAGTAAATTTTTCGTCTGGTTCTGCTCTCACGTACGGGAGTCGGATGGGCCGCCTACTAGGCCCATCGTCCATCGAAACCCAGTTTCCTCATCCTATTTCTCGTTTATAAATGTCAGACCGAACGGCGGCGGCGATCCCTGCCCTGACCGACTCCATGGACGACCTCACCGCGGGGGGACTCACGCTCTTCGCCTCCGTCGCTGATTTCATGGACAGCTTCGCTCCTGCTGCCGCCACGATGCCTCCGCCGTCGGAGCCCGAGTCCGAGACGCGCTTGATATGCAGAAGCTGACCCCATGGACGACCTCGCTGCGGCGGGACTCGCGCTCTTCGCCGCCATTGCTGACTTCATGGACGCTTCGCTCCTGCTGCCGCCACGATACCCCCCGCCGTCGGAGCCTGAGTCCGAGACGCGCTTGATGTGCAGAAGCTGTTATGTCGTCGCTCAGGGGCTACCCGGGTTCATGCAACATCTGCACACCAAGATTCTTTGGTCGGCTCCAATCTGCAGAGCAGCAAAACCACTCCAATCTGCAGAGCAGGAAAGGCACTTGTGGAGAGAGCCAGTAACAGAAGCTAGACGCTATGATTGTTCGTCGTAATGCCATTGGAACAGCTGATGCCCAACAATAGAACGCTCCGCTCAGACATATGCACTCCAAATCGGATCCGCACAACAGAGTTGACCTCCATCATCACCCTGACGTCTCGATTCATGGGGGCAGAGAGATGAGCACAACAGAGTAGTCTATCTTGGAGATTGCTACAGTTGAGAGGAGAGAGATGAGCGACCATTCAACGAATGAAGAAGGGGCAGAGTGAAGCTGAGGACTCTGGCCTCGGGGGCAACAGGAAGAGGATAAGCATACAAAGAAATCATAAAGGTAAAGGGTGAACTTTTTTTACGGTGGAAATTGATACATGCATGTCTGTTAGCCCCTTGCGTCCTTGCACATGTGTTTGGTTCAACAAATCAAGTAATAATGAGTAGTTAGTTTCCCAAAAAAATCAATTAAAATCTTTTTTTTTGCAACACGAGAAAAAATATTTCAATCTTGTGAGAGGAAATTCGGCTGAATTGTACGGCTTAATTGTTGTGAGGGAAAAATATTATTCTTTAACTGAGAATAAACTGAATCTAGCTCGAGCAAACTAACCCTGGGCATTCAGGTTACTCGATTTTTTCTGGTCGGGTAATAGAAATTACTACCCGAAATTTATCCTAAAAAAACACAACCCGCAAATTCGGGTACCCGATAATTCGGGTTCGGGTTCGGGTATTACCTGATATACCCGAATTTACAGAAAACAACAATTTACATAAAATTTGTAACAGAACCGTCTAAATCACGTGGCCCACGGGCACCTGTCATCGCCACTAATGACATCTGACAGCCGAGCCCGTGTTCCAGATGACCTAGACAACTCTGCCAGGTTACGTAAGCACCCGTTATCTCCGACAGAATCCCATTGCGAAGCCATTGCAGGATTACAGCATTTCATAATAAATTACATCAGACTAAAAATGCAGAAGATTAAATAATACTTTATATTACAATCCGGTTGTTCAAATAGAAATTAAGTGCAGTTATTACAAACCATAATTAAAAGTGGTAACAGTAGCGGTAGAACAACAATACAACATGATAGATAATACACGAACCCTACCCACGGGTTCAACTTCACTCGTCCTCATCCTCCTGAATAATCCTATGTAACAACCCTAAAAATCCACACAACCTAAAAATCCCAACCAATTAAAATTTTTCATTTATTTATTGTGAAAACCCATATTTCTTGTGCAAGCATATAAGTTTCATTATAAATTTGGTAAATAAAGGAGTATAGTTTGCATTTTAATTTCATTCACATAGAATAATAGCTTATGCATCACATTTGGGATTTATTGCAATTTATGGTTGTATTAACTCAATATTTAAAATGGGTAATATATGTATTTATACACTTAAGTGAAAATAGAAAAAGAAAAAGAAAATGAAAAGCGAGAGAGAGTTAGGCTAGCCATTCGGCCCAGCCGGCCTGCTAAACCAGCCCAAACACCGCCGCGGCCCATCTCTCGCGCGCGCTCGCACCAACCACACTGGGCCGGCCCAACATTCGCGACCGCCCTCGACGCTCTCACGCGCGCGCGTTGAGTCACTGCCGCAACGACCCCACCCGTCAGCGTTTTTCCTCTCGCTACTGTTCTTCTTCTCACCTCACGAAAGACGGTGGCCGACAGAGTCATGCGAATGGCGTGACCTCGTCCCCACGCTGTCCCCGGCCTGTCGCCGAGCCTTGGCGGCCAAGGATGCGTCCCACTCACACCGAACCCTAGCTCGCGCAAGCCACAGCCCTCCGATCGGCCCGAGCAGATCAGAGCCGCCCGCCATAGGTAGCCACCCGAGCTCCGCTATAAATTGGAGCACCTCACGGCGCCCTAGCCTCGTTCCACTCGCCGCCGCCACTGGTGGCACCGCCCTACGACACCGCACCACACCGAGAGAGAGAGCGAAGGAGGAAGGCGGAGCGGAGAAGGAGAAGCTGCCGGAGCGCCGCCGCCGCGGAGCACGCCGGAGCCGGACACGGAGGGGAAGCCCGAGCTACGGACGAGGAGCGGCACGGCACTGCGATCACTCTGCACAGCGTCACCTCGTCACTGCACCGCCATTCTTACCTCACCAGCCCCACGGTGAGCCACCGAGCACCTCATCCAACCTTGCCGTGCTACCGGTCATGGCGCTCGGCATCACGAGCGTGTAGGCTGCGGGCTATTTCCGGCCCCTGAACACTTCGCACAACACACGCACAAGACCGGCCATCAAACCATTGGACATCGGCTATGGACGTCAGGCCACTTCCGATGGGCATCGCCGTCACATGTGCTCGGAGCACCGCCACCTCGACGGCATTCCTGCGCGCACAAGCCGTGAAACCGCCGACGCGACCCGCTAGCGTGACCACCAACTCACCGACCACTTCGGACAAGCTTAGTTGCGGAAGATCGAACCTCCATAGCCCGGAACACCGCGAGGTGCGTTCTCGGGGAAATGTGATCACCGCCGACACGTTCCGCCTCGCCTAAATCCGTTCCGAGTACCTCCGGTCGCCTCGCGCTGCGGAGAAAGGCCGACGAGGTTCGCCAAGTCTGCCTCGACACCGCCGCGTAGATAACCGAGCCCCGAATCATGTCTGTCGCCTTGGCTACGTGCGCCTCCACCTCGTCGGAGAACCGCCGTATGCCGTGGGAGAGAAGGAGGCCATACCACGACTCTAACCCGCCACCATCTGGTCGGACGACTGCCTGAACACGCCAATTAGGGAAAGCCAAGCCCTGTCTTGCCAAAATATGGTCATCGCCGCCCTGTCATCGTCCGCCGCACCGGAGAGACACTGCCGCCTTGAACAGACGCCCTGGAACCCTGCTAGCACCAAATTGAACGTCGGATCCCTGTCAACAGAGCTCGGGGTGGCGGATTCACCACTCCTCAGACCTTGTCGCGCCTCGCCGGAGCCCTGCCGCCGCAACGGCCTCACCGCCGGCGACCAGAGCATCTCAATACCGCGACCGGGAACAAAAACCGACACCTTTTGGACTCTAGAACACACCACTAGCCCGACGGCTAACTGTGAGAACCACCCCCGACAACCGTCGAGCTCGCCCGACCACCGCCGAGCTACGCCGACGCCGGCGACTCTCTGGGAACCAGCATCGAACACCTGGTGGGCGACCATCGGGTCTGTGTTCTGTTGAGGCGCCACATCCGTAGACCCTGTCCACCGTAGACCGTATGGGTAAAGGGGTAGGGGAACTCGGTTCACCATGAGCCGGGCCATCGGCCCATGAACCGGCGCTCGTGCGGTTCACCGTGCACCGGCTCTCGTAGACCCGGACCGAAGCATCCCAGCGCGACCACGTGGCGAGCCCTGGCGCTGCCACGTGTCATGCCAGTGACGTCACCCGACCCCACTAGTCAGAGGAAGCGTTGACCCGGTCAACGCTGACGTCAGCAATGACGTCATGCTGACATCAGCAGAGCCCTTGCCGCCGAAGCCGTTGACTCGGTCAACATGAACAGTACCTGACCAACCAGAAGCTGCCACGTGTCACCCCCTGATTAATCGGCCATTTTTCCATTTTCAGAAAATAGAATAATCTTCGGAAATTCATAACTTATTCATACGATGTCCAAAAATTGCGCACCATATATCAAAATTCTCAGAAAAATGAGATCTACAATCTAAGGCTATATTTGTGTGCATTTGGCTCTTTATTTTATTGGATTTTTCTGAAATACTCTATAGGAGTCGCTGACGCGACTATTTCGTGTTCGATTTCAGAGCCGGAGGAGGATCTGACTAAGGAAGACGACCACGAGTACCTTCAGGAGCTAGGAGACGACTACGAAGGTGCCACGTCCCACCAAATCCATAGATCCTATTTATGCATTGCAAATGACATTGTTGCTATTACTTTATGATTATGTATGGATTGGTTGCATGATAGTGTATTTGAATTTCCTGCCTTGATAAGACTTTACCCTGCTATCCGCTGTTAGGTTAGCTGCTGCTTAATTTACTGTTACTCTTCCACTACTTACTACTTGCTATATGCTATGTGGTGGAATTGGGATGGTGTATAACTGATTATAACCACTGGAAGAGAGTGCTGCGTGCGTCTTGGGTGCATGGTAAGGGTTGATGTCGACCAAGTGGGATGTGAGACAAGCCCGTGGGGCAAGTCGTGCCGGGGGTGCAACCTGGGCATCCCCAAGCGAGATACCTGTAGCGGGTAAAGTTGTTGAGGAGGTTCCGGGTGGGATAGCCTTGGTGGTTTGAAGCCCGTGGACGGAGGTGCTGTGATGGCACGGGGAGAGTATCCCCAAAGTGAAGATGCCTGCTTGGTCAAACCTAGGACGGACTAGTTTCAGGTTCATGGGAATCCTTTTCTACTCACTCGCTTCTGATGGGCGGGAGACGGCTGGACTACTTGGTAGGACGGTGCCACTACTGCTAGGTTGAGAGGTGATAAGGGTGGGCGGAGACGGTCGATGTGTTCCCGTTCCGTTCTAAATGCGCAGTACCACTGGATGGGCCCGGTACTGTGTCTCCCAGTCTCAGCATAACGGTGTAGGATCCGGAATATCCCAGGGCTGAGTGGTAGGGTGGCATCGACCTAGGCAAGCAAGCACCCGGAATTCTGCCTAGGTGTTTGCGCAACACCTATGATGGCTAATCTTGTGGGTAGTGAAACCTCTGCAGAGTGTACGGTTGATCGATCGATACATATGCCAACTTGTTGGTTATGGACCTTTCCTGTGAAGCTTCTACTAGTGTAGTGAGTGTTCTTTTCTCCCCCTAGATGACATTTTCCGGCAGTGTACCCGCTGTGGTAGTGTGCCGCTGAGATAGGCCCGAGAGGGAGTTGGGCCTGTCGAATAAGAGTGAGGTGTGGGTATGTGAGATGTGGTGATGGGAAAAGGGATGATGGTGTAATTGGAGATAAAACTTGACTAATTAAACATTGATTACAGCTGCATAGGAAAACCTCAGCCTATAGGTCTGCTTGTATAGCCTTGCATCCACTTTCCACAAAGCAAATGCTGCATAGGTGGGCTCCGTGGCCAGTACATATCGTACTGATAAATTTGCTGTCAGGTGACGAGAATGAGTACGACTTCGAGGAAGACGATGGCGAGGAATAGGGTCACGTGCTACACTCAAGTTGGCCGTGAAGGATGAATCGTTTCCGCATCTTCTAAAGCTACTCTGAATGATGATTCTGCCAATATGGCGATGTAATAAATGTTTATGTAAGACTTAATTACCGTTGTAAGGATCCTGGTGTCAACTGAGATATGGGTAATTTCATGGATTGTCCCAAGCAATCTGTTGAATTACAATTCGAGCCTGTGGATTTCCCTTCGCGGAAATCGAGGTCATTTCATCCTAACACAGCACAGGGCCAGACAAACTTCAGGCTCCTGACTACCTGCAGCGGGGTTAACAAACCCTGAGCACTGGAGTACTCCGCAAGACTTACCCGGCAAAAAGGTGTAAAATTAGACTCAGCAATGCAGGCTGAGGGGAGTCAAGGTAAGGCTTTAACAAGAGCTCAATAGTTTTACGGAAAAGCATTACTAGTCCTATTTCAATATTTTATTTCCATAATATTATTAATCATTACCATATTTCAAGTACTTTCCAATATCCATCATCATTCTTTCAATATATATTTGTTCATTTCAAAAACATCCTAGTTCCAAACCACTATTCACTGTAGGTGTGAGGATCAAGTCTCCATATCTGAGGAACAACGACGATTCGAATTGATTAATACCCAGCTGGGGATCCCTATCCACACTGCATATGTAGCACTTTAACCTTGCATATGCCAACCCCGCCTACCATGGCTTTTCATACCCCAGAACAGGTCCTGCGCCACCCGAGAGCACAGTACTCCTCTAGTCTCCAGGGTATACGCTACTCTCGCCATCTCTCCACTCCCAGTGCGTGGTTGTCGGTTCCAGCAGTAGAGCCACCGGAGTCAGAGGCTTCCCGTAGTATGTGGCTAGTTGCAAAGTCTTGATCACAGCAGGCCTGACAACAAACAGTCCCTAATATTTTTCTGTTAGAAACCATGCATTGGGATTCTAACCCAAGTACACTGGTAACTAACCGGTTTTCACATCCCTTTCCTGATGGCGACGAAAGTTGGGACTCTAACCCTAACAGTTGGCCAACCAAACGGGAAAACCCATCCCCGTTGATGACAATGAACTAGCTAGGAACACTACCAACCAACAAGGACATAACTAGTCGCATAAAGTGATTCAATTACTTTGTATCATCATAGTTGAAACTAGCATTTTTGCAAATCTAACCGTTAAGCGTGACTAAGCGTTTTTCAATATTTTCAAATAATCAGGTTTTCAGGTATTGATAAGTAGTCAAGGATGGTAATGCATCAATTGGTTACCAATCGACTCCTATTAACCTAATGCAATAAATTAACTCAAGTGATAACCATTTTTAAAATAGCAAGGAGGGGCAAATGCACCGGAGCTTGCCTTGTGCTGCGAAAAGAATGGGATCGGGATCGGTGCCGCAGATGTCAAACCCTTGTGTCACCTCCGGAATGAATTCCTCAACAGTGGTTCCCTCCGATTTCAACTCTTCGTTCACCGGCACTACACGTACGCAATATTGTATGCATGAATACGATGCACATGAAATGACAGATGCGGTTCAAAAATAAATAGAACAGACCTCATCATAACTCTACCACAGGCTAACCATGGTCATTCTAATTCAACATGCCCTAGGTCACAAAGGTGGTTGACCTAGAACTTCAATCAATCCAAAAATCACACCATCGAATAATTATTTTATTTTCTATTCCTTTTATTAATCATTTAAACCAACATATAACTAATAAATCATTAACCTATTTCCATATGATGCCAAATTTCACCAACAGATAGATTTCAGTACCAAACAGTGGCACAACAAATTTCATGATTTTTGGGATAATACAGAAATTATTAAAAATCACCAAAGTTCCATTTATTAATTAATATGCTGGTTTTTAGATCCTACAGAAACTACCCTAATGTAATATTTAGTATTTTTATTAAAAACTACACACTGCACAGACACTATACCATTAATTTCATAATTTTTGGCGCAGTGAAATAATTCTACCAAAAATAACAAATTACAACACTATTCATCCAATTTATTAAAGAAAAGCCCTAAAAATTCTTACTGGAAAAGAAAAAGCAATTTTCCCCCAAACCGGCCCAGTTAACCCGAACTGGCCCAGTTCGGCCCACGCGCGCGCTAGCGCGCTCAACACGTCGTCCCGGGCGCTAAAAGGCGAGCCATCAGACCCTTCGTCTACCTCCGGACGGCGCTCCCGCGCGCGTGTGTGTGTCGGCACGGCGCGGACCTCGCCGCCGGCGGCCCTAGCGGCGAACGCTATCGACCAAGCGTCTACCCCGTGACCCTAGCCGACCCCCTAAGAACCTAGCCCTAGCCCTAGGCGCCTCCGTCGAGCGGAAGCTCGCCCATGGCGGAACGGCGGCGCGGCGTCTCGCGTTCCGGCCGGTGGGACGCGGAAATGTTACGGAAAAAGGTGTGGGATGACTCGGGAGCTCACCACGAAGTCAGCGGGTGGGTCGGTTGGCGGAGAGATGGCGCAGTGGAGACGGATTGACGACGACGGCGGGTGCAACGGCTCGACAGCGTCGGCGACAGCACGTTCCGACGAACCTAACAAAGGAAAAGGATAGCCACTGCACGCTTCATCACCCCAAGGACTAATAAGATTCAAAACAGACGGATCCGAGGTGCAGAGCTCACCAGAACGAGCTGTGTTCAGCACGGCGGCGTGCGACGGTGCTCCGGTGGAAACCCGAAGGCGAAAACGTTCGCCGCGAGACACACAGAGGACCACAGCTCACGCTAAGGGCAGCAATCGATGCGCAATGAGCTCGGCTACCTATCTGGGAGATGGAGAGTGTGGAGGTGGAGGAGCCACGACGAATTTTGCCGTTTACCGAAAGCGCTTCACCGGCGGGCGAGCGGGGAAAAGTGACGAGAGGGAAGCGGTCGTCGCCTTTATGGTCGGGGAGACGGGTGGGATAAGACCGAGGGGTGTCCGGGCCCTCCCTCGGCCGCTTGACAGCGTCTCGGGCCGCCCACGCCGGCCGGACGGCGCTCGGCGCCGGACGCGGCACGCGCGGTACGGGGGGAAGATGAACAGGGGGACCCCCCCTAGCTACAGTGCTAGTGCTTTGGTCAAATTCTATTTGATTCGAATTCGAGTTGATCCAGATCGATTCAGCAGGTGGTGTAACCATGAAAGTTGTGCAAAATTTCAAGAAGAACAATTTTGCTTTTGACACCACATACAAATTCGGTCAAATTTTCAAACTACAGAAAAGGGGGCAAAAGTAGGGTTTGAATTTCAAACTAAAATTTTAAAATTACTTTTAATTTTTCTCAACAACTTGAAAAATAGTCAAAATAAAAGTTATTCCTCTCAGTGAGCTCTACAACCTTTATTAAGGAAGTTTTAGTAGATTCTCAATATTTTTGAAATTGAAGTTTCAAATTTAGATTTCAACATAGTAATTTGGGTTTAATTTGAATTTCTATGACACAACTTCAAAATATCCAAAAATAAAAGTTGTTCTATTTTAAAAGCTCTATAACTTTCATTAAGACACTTTCATCAGATTCATTATATATTTTGAATTAGGGTTTTAAGTCAATTTTAGGGCTTAATTTGATTTTTTTATTTAATTAAATGCTTGACTTTTAATTAAAGGCTCAATTACACCATCCACAACACATGAAATCAAAGCACTCTAGTGACCCTAAGCACAATTATATGCAGATACTTAAATTTAAACATGATGACATGGCAGGTTAATTGCTTTGTAATACCAGGGGTATTACAAAATTTTAGTAGCTATTTATATATAATTTGAACAACAATTTATAGATTTTCAATAGAAATTTGTAGAGAACAATGTGTTATAGTCACATAGGGAATCATATATTGCTAAAATAACAAGTTCAAGTGCTTAACTGATAACACATCGTAAACACAAAGACACAAACACTTATTCGGGTAGTTTGGGTAGTTCGGGTACCGGGAGACATTACCCGAATTACCCAAATTAATTTTGGGTAATCAAAATTGCTATCCGAATTTGGAATCGGGTACCTCGGGTTCGGGTAATTCGGGTTCGGGTAATGGGTATCGGGTAATTTGCCCAGGCTTAGAGCAAACAGAGTGAATATAAAAAAAATTCATAGAACTCAATATTTAACTCTACCAACACTGCAACACCTGAGCTGCAACACTGCAATATTTGACACTACTTCCAGTACTTCCATGTGAATATAGTTTAGTTGATAGAGCGTGAGGATGATGAATGAATTGAGGCCTTCATTTTAGTGCTATTGTTAGCCTAGAAGAATAAATTAGGAAAAAAAAAAGAGGTGGGCACCCAAATCCATAAAAGGAGCTTTGATTTGGAGTCTATTGTTGGAGTCGTCGTAAATCAGGAAAATTAGTGTAATCGTGTGTTTGTCCTCACGATCACCCGTTGTAACGCACGGGCAATTGTGCTAGTCTCTTGTAAATTATGATTCACTTCAGATTAGCTTGATATAGATTCTGTTCGGCTGGCTGGTCCAGCCAGCCATTCAGCAGTGTTTTTCTCTCAGAACAATCAGCTAGCCTGCCAGAGTGATAGAGTAGAATTTCTCTAATCTTTATTAGATCAGTAGACTTATTTATGAAATATTTTATGATAATCCATTTGTTTTAACTGTAAATGTTAATACTTTTTTGAAAAAGAAAAGTTGATCAGAATTAGAGGGCAGCTTATGTTGATGTACCTTCATCAGAGGCTGTATTTTAGGCCCAACTGTATTTTAGACCGTTTCACTCCGAGTGCTTATTGGGCTTCCTACCTTGACACTACTGCCTTTTCCTTCTTTTTTTCTTCTTCTCAAACCCACTGGGCCGCACGCAAGAATAGGCTCGGGTGGATGGGCCGCGAGTCGTCCTCAGCTGCCGAAAGTAGTCCGACAAGCTAAACAGTTCAAGCCCAGCCCATTCATGTCATGAATATGCAGCAGACCGTGGACGTAAAATTTCGCCTAAACACACACCCACCTATGTAACCCGCCAACCGGGAGATATGGCCGCATGCATCTCAGGCATGGTGCCACGGTGCTTTGCATACGCAAACTACAAATAGGATGGGTTCCTTTCCTTTCCGACGCGGCAACACGGCGTGCGCTGTGCGCATCATCAGCACACCGCCACGGGTTGGCGTGTAGCCTGCCCTGCCCCTGCGTCGCGGGGAAACGCGTGCTCTGCTCTCCTCTCCCGGCGCCGCGTCCGGCTTCCGCGGCGGGATGGCGCCAATGGGATCCACACACCCCGCGTTCGACTCGCCGCCGTCCCTTTCGCGAGGCGTGCGGAGTTCGCCCTGCCTGCTTGCTACCATCGCCGTCGCTCTCGCCGAAATCATTCGTTCATTCCCGGCTTTAGACACGATTAACGTCGGGAGGCTTTAAATCTGGCGGTATAAGTAGTACGGCGCCTGGCGCTCTCGATCGGCCGCTGTCCGTACGTTCGCCATCTCTGCCATGGCAATGGAGGAAGAGCTCGACGAGTTCGAGGTGCTGTGGCCGGAGACCTGCCACACGCACGAGTCGCCGCAGAGCCGGCGCCGTGGACGCTGACGGTGGCCGGCCGTGCAAGCGGGCGCGCGACCTGCGCCGCCTCCGACTACGGATCACCGGCTTCATAGAAGGATGACGACGTCGCGTGCATGGTGGATCAGGTGGATGGTGGTGTACGTACCTCCATTTGTACTGGCGGTCAACACACGGGGAGGACTACCGTTACCAATCGATTTGGGTGTTCGTTATTTGAACCAGACGGCTCTATTACCTTTCTCTTGACGGCTCCGGCACACAATCGTCTCTAGATTCTGTTAAAAAAAACGCACACACAATCATCTCTAAATACTACTACTCCCTCCATCCCAAATTATAAGTCATTCCAAAAATCTTGGAGGGTCAAACTATTTCAACTTTAACCAAGTTTATATAATAAGATAATAATATTTACGATATTAATTTAGTATTATTATTAGATTCTTCATCAAATATATTTTCATAGTACACTCATTTGGTGTCATAAATCTTCATATTTCTTTCTATAATTTTGGTCAAAGTTGAGGTTGGTTTAACTCTCCAAGATTCTTGGAATGACTTACAATTTAGAACGGAGGGAGTAGTAAATAAATAGTAGTTCCAAATCTTGCCGTGTGGCAGTTCTGTCAAGATGATTTTAAGTTTATACTTGCTTTCTGTGCTGCTGCTAATCAGAGTTCTGCACGGTAATTGATCTCTCTTCAAATTTCACTGACATTCTCACGAGCATGACACGAGGAGTATCCGCAGATGCCAGGTGGCAGCTCACGACACTCCAAATCAACCGTCCGGGCCGGCCGGCCCCTCTTTCTTTCTTCCTTGCCGCGTATACTTTCAGCTTATTTTCATCGATTACCATAAATTAGCTGTAAAAATCAGTGGCAGCTAAAAATGATTTTTAACGAAGAGGATGAGTGCCAGCTAATGCTACTGTAGTAGTCTTCCTTCCCACCCAAGGAAGAGTGCTTGGTCGGCAAGACACGCCACGCCACCGTCTCCTCTCCTTCCAAAGCACACCGCTATATATTCAGCCAGCCATGGACGTCCAGCCCTGCCCGTCCCCGACGGCGAGGCCACCACCAATTCTATCCTATCATATCATACCATACCATGGAGGAGTTCGAAGAAGCTGAAATCCTATGGCCTGCAGCCGCAGGCGGCTCCGGCGACGCCGGCGTCAACGGCGGCGACGCGGCGCCCATGCGTTATTCAGCCGCACCCGCCACCGCGGCGCCGGTCGCGATCTCTCGGCGGAAGCGGCGGTGCAGGCCCTGGCCGGCGTCTGAGTATAACACCACCACCACGCTCGACCGAAAAACCGACGTCGGCGACGAGGATGCCGAAGAAACTAGTCGTCGTACCGACGATGATGCGAAAGGGACGACTACTACTAGCGACGACGGTTCGGTGATCGTGCCGCCGCACGTCCTTGTCGCACGGAGGAGGAGGCTGGTGGTGGTGGGTGGCCGGACGGCGGCGTACTCCATGTGCGCCGGCAAGGGGAGGACGCTCAAAGGGCGGGACCTCCGCGACGTCAGGAACCTCGTGCTCAAGATGACCGGATTCATCGAGGAATGAACATGCGCGTCAGATATGTTGTGGGTTTCGTCGCATGGGTCGATTCGACAGGACAAGTTGTTTTATTTACAGCAGCAAGCCAATGCAAGCACCCGTAGCAGCAGATGGGTAGAAGAAGATGACGAACTGTTCACTCGGTTGATTCGGGCAATAATTTGCTAGCTCGTGTAATAATTGATGTACATAGCTAGCTAAAGAAACTCAGGGTCAAAAAAATGAAAAGAATCACAATGCCAGCAGCTATTTTACTGTATCAACGTGTTGTGCATTCTAGGCATGTAACTCTGTTAGCATTTCGGTTAATTGTAAGACAAGGAAAACATCCAGCTCGCTTGAACTTACCAGACAACATCAGCTAGCTATTCATGAGTGTTTTTCTCTCACAACAATCAGCCAGCAAGCCGTACAATAAAGCCAGCCGAACTGAGCCAATAGTATATTGGTCCTTCAAAAGAAATAGACCCAGTCCAATAAAAGCATTCGAAATGGCAATAACAAACAGCCAACGCCATGAATTTTGTTCAAACACAGTACAAACATAGAAGTTCACATCCTCACATATACATATATGCACATTTATTCCTATAAACTTACTTCTATAAGCACTTCTGAAAAATAGACCGGTAGATCTAAAGGTTGATGAAATCCTCATGATCACCTCTTTGTTAATGGACACAAAGCTTAATTACAACTAGAAAAATAGCACAGTCAATAAATCCATAAAATATGAACACCCGCATGATCACTGTTTTTTTTCTACTATATGTCTGCACCCCTAAAATATACATATCTTCATCCTAGCACATCAAGTCGAAACTTTAACCTAGGAGAACAGGTTCCACCATAAATAATCAACCCCACGTCCCCACTGCACCCATATAATTTAGTGTCATCTTGGTGTCGAATAGTTTCAATTTTTAAAACCACAAGTGAATAGTTAAAAATATAAAAAGTGACTTGTATGTAAAAGTAATAGCAAAATATATATGATACGACACATGGATGTAAATAGGCCCATATAGTTATTTTCTTTAAAAGCCATGTTAATATTGACGGTTGCTCCATCATTGTACCTAAAGAACCTTCAACGTCACAAAACCCTACTATTCGAGTGAGACGTGAATTTATTTTGGACCAATTTAGCTGGCTGATTTTTGGCCATCACTATTGTTGATTTATTATGAGAAAAAATATTGTTTAATGACTGAAAAGTAGCGCTAATTTTGGTTTATAAGATAAATCGAAGGGGTGAGTGTGTGTGTTGTGAGTGTTTGTGTCTATACCATGTAATTCGCAAAAAAATAGTCTCCACACGTGGTTTACTGGGATTTTTCATGTTTCGATAAAAAATAGTTCAACAAAATTTGAGCGTTTGTCTGATTACGTGCAGCAAACAGCAGCGACAACAACAAGCGTGCAATCCCTTCCCAACAATTCCTTCTCTCCGATTTGGGCGTTCCGCTTGTCTTGGGCAGCCAAGCTAGGCAGCTTGCGTGTACAAGAGGCACTAGTGATGGATGGATTGAAGGAATGCATTTCCGCGAGCCCGAGGGGAAAGGTCAGGGGCTCCGATAGCAACCGGACGCGCATGCTCATCAATCATCATGTCATGAACTCGCACGGCTACGTGAGCTTCTTTTTTTTCTAATAAAAAAGCTTAGTCTTTTTTTTTCAAAAAAAAAACAGAACTGTGTGTGTCTGTCACACACACAACCGCCGTCACACGCAGAGTAACAACACCCTTCGCGTACAAATTTGGGCCGCCGAGGCATCGTGGGCCCAGCCCTGGACGTGGTGGTCCAATACTAAAGTTACTTGACCGCATGGGCCTTTAATGCGTGTGCTGGGCCTAGCCCATTTCGCGCTCGCTTACTGCAAGGTCCGTCAAGAAAACTGAAACAAAAATGAGCCCCTCAACCACACGAAGAGAAGAAGGGTGGCTAGCTGAAACAAACCCGATTAAATTAATCAATGCATTGCTTTGCGGAAACAAAATTGGATGACGATCCATGGACGGACGTTTCCGAGGCCAGAAATCCAGGGAGGCAGGGGCCAGGGCGACCGGCTTGCTTGTCGTAGCAGCAACGCCACACACATACCACTGCAGAAATTAATCCCAGGTCGTCTGTCTGGATGAGTAACAACAAGCGTCGCCGTTCCGCGCAAATCTCCGAGCGAGACACGCTCCCCGATGCCCCCCCGCCAATTTTCTTTTAAAAAAAACTTTCTGACTCAGCTACCATCTCCCAATAGTGCCGTTAAATTTCAGAGTAAAAACCATGTCTAGGCAGCCGAGTGCTAGCAGGAGTACTCGGTGGAGTACTGTCAAAACAAAATGGTTAATTACATGCACATCAGCACATGGGCGTTAAGATTAAACCAGCTGGTTAAATGGCTTCCATGTTTCAGAGTAAACTTCTTGACCGGGCGGCGGATTCTGCAGATTGCTGGGATAGATGGGGGTGGGCATTGGACAACAGATGCATGGATATTGGATCCACCTCTGGACGCTCTACGCTGTGTCGCTGCCATTGCTCCTTCAATGTAGATTTTGCAGCGGTCGTCAAAGACATGCTTCGACTCAGAAATTAGTACTAACCTGCAGTTCCCGGCCTTGCATTTGTTTACGAGCCTACTAATAATTAGCGCAGTATGTTTTGGCATGCCAGACAAAAATCGCATTAACTTCAAACGGAATCTCTGAAGTCTGACACCGCATGCACTAGCGAGCTCTAGCTGGTTCAGTTTGTTTGATTGATGAGAAAGCAAACGCGAGAGAAACCCTAGTCCCTAGCTACTCCCTAGCTAGCTCTCTCCCTCCCTCTCTATAAATCAGCGCATGCATGCTTGTTCGTACAACGCCTGCAGTGCTAGCTCAGTCTTTGTAGTTTTGAGAAGACAAGGATCGATCGATGGCCTCCTTGAAGGGCGACCATGGTGGTGCCGCGGTGGCAATGGTAGCGGTGATCTTCTTCCTCGCCGCCGCCGTCCTCCCTACTCATTCGTCGACGGCGGTCGACGACGAGCTGGCTAAGTATAAACCCACGGCGCCAGCGCCGTCCCCTGCTGCATCCCACGCCTCCCCGCCGCCGCCCGTCCAGCCGGTGATCGTCGTCCAAGGCGTCATCTACTGCAAGTCCTGCAAGCTCAGGGGCTACAACAGTGACATGGACGCGTCCCCTCTCCCCAGTGAGCCTCTCGATCCGAAAACCCACAGTTCATCATTCATTCGTTTCTGCAGAATTAACTGAAGTAGGAGTGTGCACTGTGCAGATGCGACGGCGAGCCTGGTGTGCTACGGCGGCGCGGAGAGCAAGTACCGGGTGCTGAACCAGACGAGCACGGCGGCGGACAGGAACGGCTACTTCATCGTGATGGTGTACGACGTGGAGATGTTCAGCCTGCATAGCTGCAGGCTGTACCTCCGCTCGTCGCCGACGAGGCTCTGCGCCGCGCACTTCATCCCGTCCAACCCCGACCTGGGGCTCACGCTCGAGCGGGACCGGGCGGCCACGGCGCCCAGGGGCGCGCGCGGCATCTTCCACCCCAAGACCGCGCTCATGTACGCGCCGGCCGCCGGCGGCAAGTGCCCGCCGTACTGATGCACGACCGGTGATCAGGAGCGGGGTGCGTGTTTCAATTCACGGGTGCATGGGGCGTGGATGGATGCTCGTTTAATTTGGTCAAGATCGAGGCTGGACGTTGCCAGAGGCAGAAATTAATAAGGAGAAGTGTATGTAGTGGCGTGAATGTTGTCACGTGTCTTATCATGGTTTTATTATTAGTCGATGCTCGATGGAGTGTTTGTTGACTGTTGCTGGTTGTTGAGTCTGGAGTAGTCAATTCAGTTTGCTCGTCTTAATTTGTAACCGTTTCTTAGTCGATCGATCCAGTCTTTGCAGAAATGGAGGAGTTTGGGCGTCCTTGACAAGTTACAAACAATCGAGAGATTTTTGTATGTTCTAGGATCGGAGAACCGACAATTTGGTCAAGTGTCTCAGTGCTAGTGCATTACTCTCTTCCCCATGTGACGAATAGAAACTCACCTGAGTTGATGGTTTCTGCGTTGGGGACGTCCTAGGAGGCTAAATTATGTTGCAAAAACATTTTGGATAACGAGTTGCCTTTTAGCTAGTCGTTAATTTTACTACTAAATCCGTTCCAATTTATAAATCGTTTGACCTTCTCGGCTCCAAGTTTGACCACTCGTCTTATTAAAAAAATTGTACAAAATATCCCTTAATTTGTTATGGCTTGCTATATTAATAAAGGTTCTTCAAGAATAATTTAAATTTAACTCTTTTTGCGTAAATATTTTGACGAGTGATTAAAGTTAGGGTTTAAAAAGTCAAACGACTTATAGATTACAGCGGAGGAAGTAATTTATTTATGATCAACGAACAATTAACAAAGTTCCATGGCAATTCGACCGTCCTACCACTACCGCGGCAACTTGATGGGTGGTGCATGCGAAAAAGGTTTAGGCTGTGTTCAGTTACCACCAAATGGTGACCAGGAACCACTCCAACCAGGAATACTAATGTAGTCACGCTAGGAACTGTTCCTGGCTAGGAATAGCCCTAAATGAATGAGCTCTTACCTTTTTTAGTGGAATACGAAAAAGTTTATCTACCAAAAATACCAGACTGACGACCGTTGTCTAATTATGTCCACTATCTGCTCGATGGCCTTGTTGTGGCCCAATTTTAGGTCGTTGTGTCCTCATATGAAAGCGGATACCTAAAAGAGGAACGGAGGAAGCAGCGGAATATGATTTCCCCGTGTGAGCTTTTTGCTCTGCGTTCAATAAATTTATAATTTTTGTTTTTGGAATAGTCGAACCTTAATTTATTTAACATCTGTTGAAAGTACTAATTTATGATATGACATAATTATAATTAGATTAGTTATAAAACATATTTTAATTATAAATCTATATCAATGTTAATATTACTTTTCTATAAATATAGTTAAATTTTAAATTGATGGAGTCCTTGAAAAATCAAGATTTACATTATTTTGGATGGAGGAAATATACTACCACTAATGGGTCATTTCGGAGCGCTACCGGCTCTAGATTGTTCATGAGAATTGCTCTTGTACACCCAAACTGATAAGGAGTCGTATCAATGAGGTTAGATTTTGTTTTGTTTTTTTTTTTGGTAACAGATTAGATTTTGATTGTGATATGGAGAAGTGATTCTTATCTGTCCATCTAGACAGGAGCTAAGAGCTGAAAAACCCCACTCTCACAGCTTCTTGTTTAATCTCCTTTAGAATCACTTACTCCCACCTACTCAACCACCAAAATCACTCTCTAACAGAGAAGAGACCTACAGTTAAAACCAACGAGTGCAATTCTACCTACCAATGCAAATAAGCCACCGTCCCTTGGGCTTGCAGGTTCATTGGAACTGCAACCGGTTTGCTCACTCGATCAGTCGATCTTACCGCGATTACCATCCAGTAACCACTCCGCCAGATCCAATGCAAAGCCAAACCCAAAAGTATTCCCCTTGAACTGTGAACACCATCGAGATAGCATTCAGTATTTCAGTTCCGCAGCTAGCAACAGTTTATATTACATTCCCCATCCAAATGGATCCGAGATGATGCCTTGAACGTTACGTATCCTCAGGCCTCAGCTCGATTGCATTATTCTGTTGTGCATACTCCTAAGTACGATCAGTCCGACTCACCCCATACGGCGGCCTCGATCTGCAGAGACCGGCGGCCGTAGATGCTTAACTGAGGATGGCGCTAGCGTGGGCAGAACAGAAGCCGGGACGTCGACGCTGGCCCCTGTGTTTACTTGAGCATATCATGACACTGACATTCAATTCTGACGAGATCGAGCTCGTGCTAGACGAACATGCATTCCCAATTAATTAAGCTAGGGATTACACACAAAATCTAACGCACCTGGAACTCCGTAATTAAGGAAGCTATCGATCCGGACTGGACTGTGTGCTGATCGACGGACGATGCTGTTAACGAAGCGGTGTTCGCTTGCAGTGCACTCCAAGCCACATGCGAGCTCATCATGTCTGGCCCTCGGTGTTGTATATCCCCGACGTGCCCTCCTGATTTCCGCGCAACTTGAAGGATCACCGCGCTGATCCACAAGCCAAAACGGCAATCACGAGCAACGTAATGTAATCTCACGCACGCACCAAGCTGCTAGGAAATCAGAGGAGGTATAGCTAGCTACTACGACTGCTAGTAGTGTGTGCACTCTGCTGCTGCTATAAATTGCAGCCATCTCGCTTCCGGTCTTCGCAACTTGCTGCTGGTATCCTAGCTATAGCTAGCTTGCTTTTGTACGTAGGCAAAGAAAGCAAGGCTAGGTAGCTGCTAGATCGACGCGACGATGACGATGGGTTTGCTCGCCAAGTGCGCGCTGCTGTCCCTCTCCGCCGTGCTCCTCTCCCTCTCCCTCGGCGCCTCCGCCCTGGGCAACGACAGCGGCCTGCCCCCGCCTCCGCCGATGGTGAACTTCACCATCGGCGTGCAGGGCGTGGTGTGGTGCAAGTCTTGCAGGTACCCCGGCTACTTCGCGCCCATGGACGCCTCCCCACTCCCAGGTACAGTACTATAATCGCCCATTATTATTGTCATAGGCTCATAGCTGTACCAAACAGTTTCTAATAACGCAAAGCAATGCGAACGACGACATTGTGGTTGTGCAGGCGCGAAGGTGTACCTGCGGTGCAGGCACGGGCGGCGCGCGGTGACGGTGGCGGGGGCGACGTCGGGGCCGGGCGGCTACTTCGTGATCCAGACGTCGCAGCAGGTGTCGGCGTTCACGAGCCAGCAGTGCCGGGTTTACGTGCCGCGGTCGCCCATGCGCGCCTGCGGGGTGGCCGACGACCCGGCGGGGCGCAGGGGGATGCCGCTCAAGTTCCAGGAGTTCGTCAAGCGCGACAACGGCCTGCAGGGGATGTACTCCGTCGGCAACCGCATCTTCCGCCCCAAGTACCCCGGGAGGTGCTAGCTAGCTCCTAGTGTGCGCGAGCTAGCTAGCTCTGACCGGGAGTTCGATCGAGACCGACCCAGCATATGATGCTCCATGCGTGAGTGTATGATCTGTTGATGATACCAGCGCGCAGGGACATGAATAAGATTTTTAAAAATAAGCTATAGGTTAATTGGCTCTTTAATCTGAGATCGTTCATCAGTGGGTCGGTAAAGTTTAGTTAAGGTACTGTACTAGTGCTGGTTGGTGGTTAACCGTTTTCTGTTGTAGGGTTCCTCATGCATGCTGCTCGATCGATTGGGTTGATGATGTAATAATAATTAAGAAGGATTGAGCACCTTTTTGTTGCCGTTTTTTTTACTGTTATTAAGAGCAAGACCAATAATCGTGGTTCAGTAAAAAAAAAAAGGAGGACAAATAATCGTGGAAATGAAGATGGTAGACTACTGAACCTCTGTGGTTTAAGAGCATTTCCTCCTGGGCCGGGCCGAAATGAATGCAGCTGCAGGTTTTGTTTTTCAATCTTGAACTTGTAACCCCAGAAGAACCGTTGAACGTCACTTTGGTCACTGGGCTAGCCCTGTACACAATTGAAATGGTTGGAAGGAAAATTGCTAAAACCCAAAAGTTCTGACATAGTAGGACTTCCGTATATGTAGCTTGTATAAGAGCACTCAGGCATTACCCATAGTTTCTATAGCTCTAGGATCTTGTGACTAGAACCTATCCCTTCCAATGTATTGTTTTTAGGAGTAGTTTCTATGGAGAAGCAAATTTAATATGTAACATAAACATGCAGTTTTTCATCCACTCCGTGACATCCTTTGTCGCTAGTGTCATCTCTTTTCTTCCTCTCTCCGCCGCTAGGCAGTGCTGCCATGGATTAGTTCCGTTAGCTACAAAAGACAAAACGTTCCATGCTGATCAGTCTAGAGATGCTCCGACCATAAAGCGACGCTCCGTGCCTCCGTCCATCCGCCAGCGGTAGCAGCCGAGTGCATCGATTCTTCCAGCATCGACTCGCGTGAAGACGTCGAGTCTTATTTAGACACGGTTTCTTCCATTTTTTCTCTCTCCTCAGTAACTCTTGTGCCATATCAGCAAAATACTTGTATGGCAATGTAATTAATGCTTATAGAAACTATGATAGTTTGTGTATTGAGAGTGCCCTAACAAACCAATACTAATTAAACCTGCGACAACGCCCTCGATATGGTAAAGCCGACAAAATTAAACCAGAGCCGCCGTTCGTACTACATGACATTCACCACTCTGTTGAATCCGTTGTAGCCAAATTTTGAAAAAAGAAAAGAAAAAACTCTCATGTGTGTCCACGTAGACTATCTCCAATAGGCTACGCATAAGGGCAACCAAATCTTAAATGTGTGTTCTAGGCTAAGAAAATAAGGTTTCAATAGAGTACTCATACGCAACATCCATTTTAGATGTCATCAAGCGAGGCAGAACCTGATTAAATATGAGCGTCCTCTTTTCACGATCAATTTAATAATTTTTTTTGCATTCCGTTTTGGAGAAAAGAAACAGAAATAGGTGCGCGAGCGTGACCCTTATACCGTAGTTTGATGCTTCCAGTCAAATATATGAGTCTCTGACTAAGAGTTTTATTGTTAGTGATACTACCTCTGTTCCAAATTATGGATCGTAGTCACATCACAGACCGAGAACGTGGTTTAGAAACGAACATGGTCGCAACCCTCGCATCTGTGGAGAGCGTACACGTGCATGCATTTCTGCGGGGAAATGTACAACAAGATAAGATGAGCGCTCGTTGCTCTTGGTTGGTTCGTATACGAATACGACAGATCTGTATGTGTACGTTAGGGACCGTCGCGTGAGGCTCTAACCGGCTTGTGGTACCGTTAGCGCCGTAGCGCGGTAGATTGCTCTGCTCGCTTTCAAATCGAACGTGTATAATCAAAAAATCAAAAAAAAAAAATCGAACGTGTATACGAGGCGACTAATAAGTCGTCGCATCTTGGCACCTAGCGCTAGCGGGGCTTTCCTCGAGCATATCCATAGCCCTACACTACACTTGTCTGTTTGTGCCAAATTAAGCCAGCCTCGTGATAGCTGTAGCCACGTCTACGTACTACCAAAACCAGGCCTCAGACGACGCACGATCCTTCCTCGCTCAAAACATTGCGACGTGAACCAAACCAAGCGTCCAATGATTGGCGTGACTAACACAACACGCGGCGCGAGCGCGAGCGCGACAGCTGATGAAGCTTCGGAAGTACTACTAGTCCCCACCAGGTGCAGTCGACGCCGCGGATCCACGGACCAAACAGGGGAGAGGAGGAAAACTGGCCGCTGAAACGTCGTTTAGGCGAGAGCCACGAGAAGTCGACGTACGGCTGCGCGGTGTGGCACCCCCGCCCTCACTTTGCGTATTTGCTTGCTTTTCTGGTAGTACTACGTAACAATAATATAATAAAACGCTTTGGCTCATCATCAATAACCAAACGTGTAAACGTGCAGTCTCACCTGCCAGCGGTCATCGCCATGCCAACCAGTCCTCGCGACCTCGCCATCCCACCGACGGAACGGAACCGGACCCAGCCGTCTCTCTGCCTGCGACGCCAAGTGTCAAATGGAAATGGCACCACGTCAGTCACCAACCAACCAACCAACCAACCAACCCGGCGCCGACCCACCCTCGCGCTCGGCTCGGTCGCTCTCGTTCCCAGTCAGTCCCAAGTCCCAGATCAGGGCGCGCGCGGTACCTCGTCGTCGTCTCGCTGACGTCCCCACATCCCGGCGGCCGCGTTTATTTTTAATTTTTATTTTTATTATTAACCGTCCCCCTGGGCGCCTAACGGCAGGCAGGCGCAGCGCAGTGGGCCTGGGCCGTGGCGGAGGAGAAGAGGAAGCACGAAGCAGACGAGGTCACGAGGCGAGGGCGCAGTAGGAACCGCCCCGCCCCCAACACAAGCGCGAGCGAGCGCGTCGTCCATCTCGGCCTCCGGCCGCACTGCACTGGCACGCGCAAAATCACATCGCATCACGAGCGAGCTCGGCCTGCCGCTGCCGGCGCACCACCTACCCTCTCCTCCCCGGCTCGCTCTCAGGCAAACCGCGTCGCCGCCCCCGCCGCGCCGCGCTTCTAACCCCCACCCAACTCCGCCTCTGATCCCACGCGCCCACGCGCCACCGCGCGTTAAGTATCCATCCGCCTGGGTTCGCCCGCCCCACATCTGATCTGGTTGCGCTCCTTCGCACCCGTGGGCACCGCACCGCATCGCCGGCGCCGCCGCCGAGACCGAATCTCGCGCTCGCGGCGCGGGATCTCGCGGGCGGGCCCGGCGGGGGCCCCCACGAACGATCCGGGGGACTGGGATGAGAGCGGGGCGCCGGCGATGACGGGCTCGGCGGCCTCGCTGGGCCTGCGGTCCGGGAGCTACGGCTCCCTCGCGGCCGCCGTCGTCGGCGGCGGCGGGAGGAAGGCCGGCGGTGGGGGCGCCGCCTGCCGCCCGCTGCGCGGGGAGAAGGAGCGCCTGCAGCTGCTGCACCGGGCGCTGCGCCTGGTCGGCCGACGCAGGGCCGGCGTCCTGCTCCTGCTCGCCGTCGCGTCCGCCGCTGTCTTCTGCTCCCTCTTCGCCGTCGTCAAAGGTCCGCGCCGCGCCCCATCCCCCACCCCCGCTACCTCCCTGGAGACCCTGCTGTCCTCTCCCTCTAATGCTGCAACAGCTGCTGCTGCTGCGCCTGCGCGCGTTTGGCGCTCCGCTTGCCGGCCTGTTCCTTGTGATGTGTGTGTGTGCCTTTTACGTAGTAATTTGCAAAGATACTAGAGCAGTGAGCTGGGGTCATGCAGCTGGCGTTTACAGAATTTGGACTGGTTTGTTCTGTTTAAAACAATGTGGAACAATCGTGCGTGCAGGGTGCTGTCAAATGCATGCTTCGACCTGTTACATTACATACTCCCCGCGCTGATAGTGTGACGACCCCCTTCTCACTTCTCACGTCGTAGTCCTGTGTCGTCGTGGATAACTGGATAATATTGTAGCCAATGACTACTGCGAACTAGTGGATGATTTTTGGTTCTGGTAATTAATGTTTCATGGCACTGAACTGCCGTTGGCTATGCACATGGCTAGAATTATTAGGGACTTTGCTCTGAGTTGTTTTTGATCTTTTTTTTTTTTGAGAAGTCTGATGGTGGAGTATAGCTGAGCTGTTTTGTGCTTGTGCTTGTCTTGCATGGCCTTTAGCAATCATTTTTTTTTTAATTGAGATGGCCAGACGAGGACACTTGTTTGCTGATCCAAGACATCAATGGTCATTTCACTTTCCTGCTCATGCTGTATGCCTTATGTTAAAATGTGTCATATCCCCTGGAATTGTCCATCGGATGTTTTCTATTGGGATGAGTCCTGTCCTGTGGTTACAAGATAGTATAGCCACTGACTGTTTTCCTCATAACTTGTTTCAGATGACAGTAATTCAATTAGTATTGTAAATAATTACGAAGTCCCAAATGCCATACAGAAGTCAGTGTATCCCAGCACAACACGACCTCTAATGATGTCTGGAAACCAATACTCCACCAGTGTTGTCAACAAAATCGAGCTTCCGAATCGGCTTCATCTTTCATATGCAAACTTTACACATCCTTGTGAAGGTTTCTCAGTTCCTCCTCCCCTGGTTGATAAGAAACGCACAGGACCCCGACGTAAGTTATTATTGGCATCTTTCTGCTAGCATTGCAAATTAGTTTGTAAATAATCACTGATCATGTTATCTATTTCTCATTTTCCTCTGTAGCATGCCCTGTTTGCTATGTTTCTGTGGATCAGGCATTTGCCTTGATGCCCCTACAAGCTTCACCATCACCTGTGCTAAAGAACTTAAACTATGTATCAGAAGATGGTATTACTGCAAATTTATCAAATCAGGGATCTGGATTTGGAGGGCATCCATCCCTGGAGCAGAGAAATGAATCTTTCAACATTAATGAATCAATGACTGTCCACTGCGGGTAGGTTACATGCATCCCTTCTCCAGACTAAACCCGCACTTATTCGAAATAAATGTCGTTCCAAACGTGAATACTGAAGTGAATGTTCTATACTATTTCTATCAGCTTTGTCAGAGGAAAGAAACCTGGCCAAGGTACTGGATTCGATATCAAGGATGATGATCTACTGGAGATGGAGCAATGCCGCGAGCTAGTTGTAGCTTCTGCTATTTTCGGTACGCATCACTTTTCACTAACAGTTTTATCTCTTTGCCCTTAAAAAGTGTCTTTACTGTGAATGCAATGAATTTATCTGCTCACTATTTGTATACATTTGCTCAGGAAACTATGATATGATTCAACATCCGAGGAACATCAGTGAATTTTCAAAGGCAAACGCATGTTTTTATATGTTTGTAGATGAAGAAACAGAGGCTTATGTCAAGAATTCTAGTTCTCTGTACAATAATAATAAAGTTGGACTGTGGAGGCTGGTGGTTGTCCGAAACCTCCCTTATGAAGATCCAAGGCGTACTGGAAAGGTGCCTATCTTACGAATTGCGATAACACATTTTTCCCCTTGTGATTTGTGCTTATATTATCAGCGCCCATTTTAATAATCAAGAAAAAACCGTTGGTTTCTTAATATGATTCTCATATCAACATGGCACAGAATCTAAACACAATGAAGCTTCTTTTGGAACAGAAAGAGCTATAATGTTCATATAATTTGTACATTGATGGCACTAGACTTTTAGTTATAGCATACATCTTGAGAAATTTGGGATAGCTTAAGTGCTCAAATGTACACTACGAAAAAAATGGATAAAGTGATAATCTATGTCCTTGTCGAACTTATTGGGGAGCTACTATGCAAAATATGCTGGTTTGTTATCCTTCATTTCTGTCTCATAGATCGTCAACATACGTTGGCCTATATAACTGATTTTCGTTAGAGGCTCGTTTGCCTTGAATTAGCTGTTGTGTCCTTTATTTGTTTCCAAATAGGTAACTATTTTATGATTCAGTAGTCAAGGCCACTCATCATGAGAGAAGGCACAAAATTCACCTTTGTTTTATAGGTGGTTTAAGGAATTCACTCCAGATGTCTGAAATTCTTCTAAATATAGTTTTTAGTTTCATTGACTTTAGTAGTAGTTTGATTGCAGGAAATGTATTTGTTATTTGCATCGGCCTGGTTACGTCTTTATCTATACACTATTTTGATCAAGTTAAATGGACATATTCTTATCTGTGCAGATTCCAAAACTTTTGCTCCATAGGCTTTTTCCAAATGTGAGATTTTCACTTTGGATAGATGCAAAACTTGAGCTTATCGCGGATCCCTATCTCCTGCTTGAGAGGTATTCTTGATGTAGAGAGCTTTGTACTTGTAATATCCTTAATTTTGATGGTTCTATTCTTAAAGAGAAAATCTTTAAAAGATGTACAACCTGTCAAATTGAGGAGAGAGAAAGGAATTCGGGGTTGTCCTGCACCCTAGCAACTTCACTTTTAATTTCTTATAATCAACACTACCGTGAACTGTTACAGAAAATTCGGATCTATGACGGGGTTTTCTTGTATTTGTATCTTATCATTTTACTACGGCATTTATTTGACTGTTCCATGAAAATTAGACCGCTGTAAGTGATAATGAGCAATCTGATTTCTCATTTCTTACTCTACCTTTTAGGTTCCTGTGGAGGAAGAATTCCACTTTTGCAATCTCTCGGCATTACAAACGCTTTGATGTGTTCGAAGAAGCAGAAGCTAACAAAGCTGCTGGAAAGTATGACAACGCTTCAATTGATTACCAAATAGAGTTTTACAGAAATGAGGGCCTAACACATTATTCTCCTGCTAAGCTTCCCATCACAAGTGGTTAGTTATCCCATCAGGTTATGGTAACGGCACTTCGGTTTCTTGCTGAAATCCTAATCTTGCCCCCTTTTGCTTGCGCATGCAGATGTCCCTGAAGGCTGTGTGATCATCAGAGAACACATCCCCATCACAAACCTCTTCACGTGCCTGTGGTTCAATGAAGTTGACCGCTTCACCTCCAGGGACCAAATTAGTTTCAGCACCGTCCGGGACAAAATCAGGGCTAGAGTTGGCTGGATGCCTGAAATGTTCATGGACTGCGAAAGGCGCAACTTTGTCGTTCAGGTATTGCCTGACCCGCAGTCCATTATATGCCATTCAGTCTTCCCCCACCTTTTTTTCGTTGCACGGCTGCCTGACAGTTCGTGCACAAACTTAAACTAAAAGCCAAGTGGGCCCTTTATTTTGGGTGTACTCCTACTGGCCGCACATGCTAATCTCACAAGTACATTTGTTGCTGTTGACACTGCACCAGGCGTACCACAGGGAGCTACTGGAGCAGATGATTGCGTCCGGTAGGATGCCTCCATCGGCGGCGGCGGCGACCGACGCACCACCATCTCGGAAAGTCAGGGCTGGTAGCAGGAAAGCTCCCCCGTCGAGGAAGCCCTCCGTGAAGCGGAAAAAGGAGAAGAAATCGAGCTCGCGACGGCGTCTCCCGAAACCCGTAGCCGTGGGGTTGGGTGCTATGTGACCTAAGTTCTCCTTGAGTAGCTGAGTCTGGATACTACTCCCTCCCACACAATCACACATACAGCGTGTACCGGAATACAAACAATGTTCCACTAGGGCTGGGGCTTGTAATCGTGCCCCGACGAAATTTGTTCATAGTTTATTCTTCATCATTGTTGTACATAACAGCGCCAGACCAATATTCAATTTTGTTCATTGATATTATTATGTTCAGTTCCATTGATATGTTAAGTTACTTGTGCTCGTCTCATCGTCACGCCTAGGCAGTTCTCTTTGGTAAATTTTGTACAGGTAAGACTAGTACTGCTCGTTCGAAAGGGAGAGTAGGAGTGCCTCCAAGGGAGTGAGACTTCAGATTCAGATGTTGCAGGACTGGAATGGGGAGTGCCGGGTGGCCCCTGTGCCGGGTTTTTTTTTTTTTTTTTTTTTTTTTTTTTTTTTTTTTTTTGAAAATTACCTGTGCCGGTGTTGGCACAAGCACAACGGCATGAGCCAGGCGAGTACTCCCTCCTTCCACCAATATTTGCATTTCTTGACTTTTGTGATTCCTATTTAATTATTTGTCTTATTTAATTTTTTTTATAAATAATACAATAAATAAGTTATTATAAAAATATCTCTAATGATCAAATAAATCATAATAGGATAAATACTATTTATTAAAAAAAATTTAAGACAAATGGTCAAAGGAATAATAAAAGTTAAAGAAATATAATTATTGGTGGACGGAGGAAGTATATGTCCTCGCCCTACAATACATGGCGCAGTCACAATCACTGCAGCCAGAGACGTGCTACTCTGGTTAGATTAGAAGTACTGCTCCTAGGAAGCTTGTACTTGGTAAAAAAAAAGTTACAAAAGACCTTGCCCTGCTAAAAGAAAAAAGGTTAAAAATGAATTGTAGAAAAAGCTTGTGCTGGTAATTTTTTTTTATCAAAATCGCCCACCGTGGGGCTCGAACCCACGACCACAAGGTTAAGAGCCTTGCGCTCTACCGACTGAGCTAGACGGGCTGGTTGCTATTAATCACTAACAATGATAATAATACTCGTATTCTAGAGAAAAGATTACATTAGTAACGAACAAGCCTTGCTTAATTAGTAGCATGGATGAATTATAATATCATAAGTGTATCCCAGAGAGAAATTTCCATGTGTCCATGTTGGCTATTCGATGGTGACCAAGCCTTGCTTTAACGAATGGCATGTGCATGTCTAGAGAATGTTTAGTGCACATTAAGAGTAGCATGAATGAAAATGGAGTAAACCATCCTCCAGTTTAAATATATGAATGAACTAATTAGCCTTTCCTAAAGTTGTAAATTAAAAAAAAATAAAGGGAGTAGAAACAAGTAGAAGTAGCTAACCAAAGCCATAGGGAATTGGAAACAAACAGGTGGTGAAAAGCAACAGACATGCAGAGCTGCAGAGATTGATAGCAGGCCGTTCACCGCAAGCGGCAAGGAAAATAGCAGTAGCCATGATTACATAGCGTGGTACCATTGAGGTTTGAGCAGTACAAACTGAACAGGAGAAAGAGCAGAAAGATAATCAATTTTATCTTCAGCTTTAGAACAAAAAAACATAAGGGCCTACAGGAGTAGTTGCACAAGCATCGAGAGCTCAGCCTGACCGATGGCAAAAGCACCCTGCCGTGGAGTTGGCCACTGATGTTTGCATTTGAGCAGTTCAGTTTGGATTTAGGCACTCAGACATGGGCAAGACGGTCTGATCGCAGTGTACAGTCCCAGGCATCTCGTTATTACAGCCAAAAAGCCCTAACCCAAGTGCCAACAGACCTGCTACTCTATATTCTAGAATCACGAGACCTCTTCTTCAAGCATGTCTAGGAAACATTTTGCGTCTGTCTTCTGGAAGCGCGCCTTATCAAAGCGCAGTTCATTCGCCGAAGCCGCTTCGAATCGAGTCCACAGTTCTTTCTTGAGAGTAGTTTCACCAGCCAACCTTCCCTTCAGGTTTGTGCTTTCCAAGCCTTTCCAGGGTGTACCAAGCAAGGCCTTGCTATGCGCAGCAGGGGTTTGGATGGGCTTGTCATCTGGAACATTCAGTTTTCCCACCATGTTACTCATCGCTGGAGTTGGAAGTGGATTATTGTCTGATGGGTCTGTTAACACCATGGTCTTGAGTGGAGACAGAAACCACTCAAGGGTATCTTCGGCTTGTCTGTTAGATTGATTGGGCCCATAAATGTGATACCTTGATGCCAGATCCTTTGAGATTTCATCAGATGATCCAGAACGGTTGTCCTTCCAAGTTGGATAATTGAGCCCATAAATATCATACCTTGATGCCAGATCCTTTGAGATTTCATCAGATGATCCAGAACAGTTGTCCTTCCCAGTTGGACCATTGCTATCACTATCATCCTTCTTTGAGCCCTCTAGGATTGGAGAGAACACCTGCTGCTTGCTAGATAATGCTGTCTTCAGGCATGATCTAGGTAGTGCTCGGCTCTTCTGAATTGACAAAGTGCAAGGTGAACAGAGTTTGCCTTCTTCTATTGAGGACTTGTTTGCTGGAGCAACGTGAGGTGTCATGGTGCCGGTATATGGTTCCTTTACCTTCACACTATGCTCTAAATCAGGATGATTATCATCTGAAATCGAAACAGGTCTGAGAAGATAATTCGACTGGTCAATGGTAGAAGCTGTCTTCATCTGGGTTTTTGATGTTGGGCACCTTGATGAGCATGCTTTTGTTTTTGGCAATGGTGTCAATTGAAACAACTGCTTTCCACTCTCGACCATACAAGATCCAGTGTGCCATGAGACAAGTGGTGAAGGTGACACAATCATGTTGGCCTCAGCAAAGTTGCTGCAAGGTGACTCTACTGGATCTGCATCAGGTAGCTTGCTGCCTCTGACCAACTTGCCATTCCCTTTTGCCGCAGTATTTAAGCACGTCCCCGGTGTATTTTTTGAGATAGCTTCGGTTTTCACCAGACCGGTCTCTAGTGCTTGCTTCAGTCTTGAAGACCATTGCTGCTTGCAAAGAAAAAAGCATGATGGTAAGAAGAATTGCAATACATGGGCTCTTATATAGAGAAGATAATGAAAGATCTGATTACAGTACACACCGTGAAGGAAGCCTTAGTGTGCGTTAAGAAGCCATTGAAGGATTCTATCTCTTGTGTTGCTCTTTTGGAAACAGTCTCGCATCTAAGGGCGTCAGAGATGAATTCGTCAATCTGACAAACAAAAAGAATGTGGAAACGTTACAAACAGAAAAAATGACTTTTTCAAAACAGTTTTGGTGTGTATATAATCCTTCATATTAGAACTGATTCAGGGCTCAGCGAGCCACAAATTGATTTGTGCACAGGCAAATAAGTTACATTGCAGATTAGGAAAACACAAAGATATTCTGTTTTTCGCCTTATTTTATAACTGCAATATTCCAATTGTTGGTCACAAATTGAGTAGACAATAAACAGATAAACTCTAAAAAAACATAGCAACTGAGCAGGAAGGAGGTTTCTTAAGCCCTACCTTTCTGAAGCTAACATGAAACTTGTAGTACACGAATACCGATCCAAATATGAAGCTAACGAAATGAATAGTACATTAGTACACGAATCACCACAAACTCGCTAACCCAAATCGCGAATAATGCAAGCAAACGTGCATATATCAATCTAAATTGGCCAAATGAACAGGCAGACAATTCATTTTGTTAAAGGACGCGCGGGTTCCGACCTCGCGAAATCACCTAGTCCCAACGGAGACGAAGATCGGAGTGCTAGGGTTCCGAGTGGAGCGGGTTCGACCTGGGAGATCACGCCCGCGAGGTCGGTGCGGGTGAGGAGGAGGCGGTCGAGCGCCGCGTCGACCTCGGCGGCGGTCGCCTGGACCTGGATGGCAGGGGTGGCGGGGACGGCGGGAGGAGGGGGCTTGCCGATCAGGGATTCCAGTGCCGGGCGCTCCTTGTTGCCGGAGAGGGCGGTGAGCGGGCGCCGTGGCGTCTTGTTGCCGGAAGGGGCGGCGAGCGGGCGCCGCCGCGCCGTCGATTTGGCTCCGAGGCTCTTCTGCATAATTGCGGGGAGAGAGAAGAGGGCCGCAACGGTCGGGAAGGAAGGGAAGGCTCTGGACTCTGGAGATTGGGGGAATTTGAACGTGCGCTCTGGAAATGTTTTAAGCCCCGTGCTAGGCGCCCGAGCCGGCAGTAATTGTAGGGTGTTTGATGCGTTCAGTTGAAAGCTAGTAGAAGAACTGTAGTAGTGTTTTATTTTTTTTAATAACTGTTCAATTATAATTCAAGTTAAAATAATATTTTGCCAAACTGTTAAATTAGTTTTAGTTTTATCTATATTTAATATTTTATACATTTGTTAAAAATTGATGTAACCAGTTCGATTAGAAGTTATGAAAAAAAATCTAAACAGGCCACGTCTCTTTTCTTTTTTTTTCTTCTTTTTTCTCTAAATATTCGTGCCGATGTACCGTTGTGGTTGTGGCCCAGTACGTCTGTCGACTATTCACATAGATATAGAAACAATAATTCGGCTCCAATTTTTGTGTGGCTTCTTACTGCGACATTTCTATAGAAAAAAACTCGATTTGTAATGGTTTGGTTGCATGGACAGTCACACGTTCTTTGTCTACATTATAAATTCTGCAAAATTCAGATTTTATTTTTTATATTAAAAGAATTGGCCACTCAAAATTTGAAGTCATATTTACAGGTGAACCAGTGCGACAAACCATTTTAAAGCTTTGATGAACTACCACAATAGACGCAAAGATGGGAATGAAAAGAAGTTGGTGCCGATTTTTTGCAATATACCCATTGGGGAATTGGTATGCTTGAGAAAATCGCACCAAAGGTGAGGAGAGATCATGAAAGAATTTACGTAGCAATATCGAGAGCAGGAAAGTCTGGCTAGCTTTCTCCATTGGAAGGAGCCAATAAGATCCTATTACCTTGGTCCTAGAAAGAATTTACGTCTAAATTGGATCGCTACAAAAATATTAGTAACATTTGGTTAAACTTAAAATTTAATAACCCACGAAACGAGAATTATATTCTTCTCCACAAGGCCGCAGAGGGAGTAAATTCTAGTCGTTTTATCAAAAAAAAAAAACTTCTAGTCGTATATATTCTTCTCCACAAGGCCGCAGAGGGAGTAACTTCTAGTCGTAAGCGTGTCCTCGGCGTTTTCTATGATCAGTTTTGATGACCTTGCTTGATAGCACTAGTGCCTTCTCGATAATCCGATGCAAATTTTGCTTTCCACCTTACTCCTGCTCTCATCTTCCTGATAGAGTTCGGATCATCCCACGCCAGCACGGCTTGAAGCCTTGATCCTTGAATCGATTTCTTCGCAATGCATAATGATGGATCGAACAGCAAGTTTTATGTGGGCATCAAACAGAAATCAGTTCAAAACAGCAGGAAAGAAAAGAACTCACACAAGGTGACACAATGAAGCATTCCAAAACAGTCGAAGCAAGCAAGGCCGGCGCACAAAGTGTGTTCGCCAAAATGGCGCAACGAGACATCCGCCGCTCGCGCTCGCAGCCCGGCGCCTCAGTCGCGGAGCACGACGGCCGGGTCCTTGGACGGCTCCAGGAGGTCTTCCCCGGGGCGCCCGGCGCCGGGGTCGTCGGAAGCGTCTCCTGCCGCGACGGCGACGGCGGCGGCGGGGTCTGGGTCGCGGGCGGAGTCCATGGCCTCCTGGGCCTGGTCGAGGTAGGGCTTGAATCCCACGCGGAAGGAGAGGTAGCCGAAGGCCACGGCGCCCAGCACCACCACCCCCGAGCGCATCGCGTTCTGCCGCGCCCGGCTCCCGCCCGCGCCCATCGCCGCCACGCGCGCACGCGCGCACCTGGCCGCCTTGCCTCTCCTGTCGACCTGAGAAGAGAAGACACAACAGTGGATAGATGGATCCCTGATCCCTCCCAGCCTCCCTGAACTGTGGACTGGTGGGTTCCCGACTGCGCAATGCCGGAGGACGGTGGGCAGGTGGCAGCAGCGGGCAGGCAAACGATGAACACCCGTTCTCTTGCATGAAAAATAAGCGCCGATTTCGCCGTTGTGAGAGAAAAATAGTGTTTTATGATTGAAAATAAACGCTGATCGATAAAACAACAAGCTGGAAGAGCTTGGAACGTCGAACGAGATATGTTTGGAAAAAAAAAGAAAGAGAAAAGAAAGAAAGTGCGGGGGAAGAAATTGAGAGAAGCCAGAAAGGAGACGAAGTCAACAGGTATAGTAGCGAGGGAAAAAAAGTATGATAAAGACGTGGAAAAAAATGTTGCTGCCCAGGATCGAACTGGAGACCTTCAGTGTGTAAGACTGACGTGATAACCACTACACCACAGCAACTTTCATGGTATAGTCAGATAGCGCTGAGAAGACAAGGCTTAATTATCTCATGCAGTATAAAAGCATTGGCTAATTTCGTTAGCCGCAACGAGTCCAATTGATAAATATACATGTGCTGCTAGACTGCATAATATAGCGACTATTGTTGTAAATATAATTGAAGTCAACGAATCGACCGGATAGAAGAATTGGATGTGAAGTAATCTCTTATAGGTTTTTTTGGGTGAAGGAATGAGTTAGTCCATTATCTTTCACTGCTCACTTTTTGGTTTAGTTTCTCAAATGAAAAGGAATTGATTCATTATCATCTGATTTCTTATAAGCTAATGGGTAATACAAATATGATGAATTTGCGTCATTCCACCCATTTTTTTGAAAAAAATGAGCTTACGATGCACCATCTCATCTAGAATAGTTTCAATCCTCAACTAAACACTATGTTAGTAAATTCAATGCTTCCTTAGTTCTTACTAGAATGAGTGATTAGATTATTGGGCTAATCCTAAAAGGGTAGCTATATAGCAGTACATACATGGGCCTCATGGGCTTAGCCTCATGGGCCTAATACACACACTCTAACACCCCCCGCAGTCTGGACTACCGGCGCAGCAGAGTACAAGACTGGACAAGTCAGAAAACAAGCATAAGACACAGGATCCCCCCCCACAGCCACAACTAGCCACTGGTGATGTTGAGGCTGGAGCGGAACTCGGAGAAGATCGAGGAAGGAAGGCCCTTGGTGAAGATGTTCGCTCGGACATCGCCGATGGCCACACGGTCGCGGACGAAGTGAAGGTCATTCTCCATATGCTTGGTCCTCTGGTGCTGCACAGGGTTAGTGGAGAGGTAGACCGCGCTGACGTTGTCGCAGTAGACGAGCGTGCTCTTGGCGAGGGGGCGGTGAAGCTCAACCAGGAGCTGGCGGAGCTAAGCAGCCTCGGCCACACCGTTGGCCACAGCGTGGTACTCCACCTCGGCACTGGAGCGTGAGACCACCGGCTGGCGCTTGGACGACCAACAGACAAGGTTGCCGCCTAAGAAGACAGCGTAGCCGGAGGTGGACTGGCGGGTGTCCGGGCAGCCCACCCAGTCAACGTCGGTGTAGACAACCAGTTCAGCAGAGGAGGACCTTGCGAGGAGCAGCCCCATAGGTGAGGGTGCCACGCAGGTACCGGAGAAGCTGCTTCATAGCAGCAAGATGGGGCTCCCGTGCAGCATGCATGTAGAGGCACAACTGCTGCACGACGTAGGAGATGTCAGGTCGGGTGAAGGTGAGGTACTGGAGCGCGCCAGCAAGACTCCGGTAGGCGGTAGAGTCCGCGGGTCCAAGCAACGAACACTCGGCCTCTGACAGCTTGCCCTGAGTGTCGACTGGGGTGGAACAGGGCTTGCAGTCAGTCATCCCTGCTCGCTCCAGAATGTCACGAGTGAATAGCCGCTGGTGGAGGAACAAGCCGGAAGGTCGGGGCTCAACCGTGACGCCGAGGAAGTGATGGAGCACACCCAGATCCTTCATGGCAAACTCCGCCTGGAGAGAGGCAATGATGCGCTGGAGCAGAGACTGGCTGGAGACGGTGAGAACGATGTCATCCACATAGAGGAGCAGGTAAGCAGTCTCGCCCCCATGGTGGTATATGAACAGCGAGGTGTCAGACTTGGCCTCCGTGAACCCAAGAGTCATCAGGAAGGTAGCAAACCGAGAGTACCAAGCCCGAGGTGCCTGCTTGAGCCCGTAGAGAGACTTGTTGAGCCGGCAGACCAAGTCAGGGCAAGAGGAATCCACAAAACCTGCCGGCTGGCTGCAGTAAACGGTCTCGGTCAGAGTGCCATGGAGGAAGGCATTCTTGACATCTAGCTGATGCACAGGCCAGGAGCGCTCGAGAGCCAGGGAGAGAACTATGCGGACGGTAGCTGGCTTCACCACTGGACTGAAGGTCTCATCATAGTCAACACCGGGCCGCTGAGTGAAGCCCCGGAGAACCCAACGAGCCTTGTACCGCTCTAGGGAGCCATCGGCTCGGCGCTTGTGCGTCCAGATCCACTTGCCAGTGACGACATTGGCACCAGGCGGGCGCGGCACCAGGTCCCACGTCTGGTTGGCCAGAAGGGCCGCGTACTCCTCTTCCATCGCACGACGCCAGTGAGGATACGCCAAGGCGTCGCGGATAGAGGAGGGTACAGGAGAGACCTGCGGGTCCCCGGGCGTCGCTGCAAGAGCCCGGGGCCGCAGGACACCAGCCGCGTGCCGCATCACCATGGGGTGAACATGGCCCGGGTGTCGGTGAAGAAGCGGCGGGTGGTACACCGGCGGCTCGACACGGGTAGATGGGAGAGGTGGAGACGGCAGTGTGGGCGTCGACGGAGAAGGGGCCACCGTAGGTGACCGTGACGGCGAGGACGGTGGTGGCACAGGCACCGTGTCCAGCAGGTCCGGTCGCACTCGGCGCTGGTAGACACGCCCCGGGTGGGCGAACCGCGCTGGAGTCGCCGAGGTCGGTGCTGCCGGCCCAGGGTCAGTCGCGGCCGGTCCCGCGGAGGATGCAGGGTCAGGCGACGTACCGGAGGGCGCCGGGCCGATGTAGGGTGCTGTTGGCGCTTCTTAGCGTTAGCAGAAAAGTCCGTATGCGCACGAAAGTACTGTTGTAACCTTCACCCGGAAGTATTCAGGGTATTGTAATTTCCCAGATGAACGGTCTTTGTACTTAGTCTCTTAAACTAGTTTACTCAGAAGAGACGGAAGGGATAGCTTGGGTAGAGAGGTTCTTCTAAGGTCGAACGCATATAAGCCCTGGTAACTTCCCCACTACTTGCTTGCTTCAGGCCCACTGACGCACCTGGTCTGCCAAACGATACTAGTATCAGCGCTATTCCGCGGCCGAACGTGGGGGGATGCTGGTACGAGTGGACAGGGCTATCACCACCTGCCACCTACCCCTCTGCCCATGGGCACGTGCAACATACGAAGGTAGACTCCGATCTAGACACCACGTCTACGAAGGCGACTACTACTCTAGCGGCGTACAGGAACATCCGTCTCTATCAGGAGTCCTCTTACTAGAGCATCCGTCCAAAGAACGAACGACGATCCCACAAACAAGTAGATTTATGGAAGTAACATGCTTAATGAATCAAACCAAAGTTGAACACAAACTTCTTACTTCAAGTAGCAAGATGATCGTAGAGGTACAAGTTGGATCGAGAGCCGACAAGCCCGGCACTTTGTCCACCCGGAGGCAGAACTGCTTCGACTCCGCTCTTTCTTCAGCTCTTGTCCCTCTCTCACTCCCTATACTAAATTAGCTATAAGCTAATGGAATGGAGCTTGCTTTTCCTCTCTACATTGTGACCTCTTGTGTTGGTGAGTGAATTGATGAATAGGGTGTAGAGAGGAGGCCTCCTTTTATAGGTTGAGAGGAGGAGGTTCTATGCAAATGGATCATCCTCACATGAAAAGATCCAAAACGACCTCCAAAGGGCGGTTTCCACTTGCCATCTGTGTTGATCGTAGGTGGGACCGTCCTTGGGGAACCGATCTACACCTGTCAGAAGAAAACTGGGCCCGAGAGGCCCCACAGGGGGGCGGCCGGTCCCCTGGTGGGCCCATCTAACCACCACCTTTTGAGAGCACGTGGGCCTCGTCGATAGTTTCGTTTTGACTGGTGATTCAGCCCAATCGGAGTTCGGATGAGTGAGTTATGAGCAAAATACTCAAGTCTACTCGTGGAGTACTAAATTAGATTCGAATTTATATATCTTTTTATTGGGAACTCCAAATAATGCAAATAATATATGCATTTTGATCAGCGCGACGAGCTCTCCGCAATGGTTCAGTCCATTTTATTATTTGAGATACTTTTATGTTGTGAAAACTCGGATATTCCTGCAACATAGTGGAAAACACCAAAACTCGTGGAACTCGTTAATTAAAGAATATTTTTCTATGATGTTCCATAGATTTATATTATTATTGGCGGTATAAAATGTGACTTAAGGACCGCCAACATGACCCCCACACATAGTCCTTTGCTCATCCTCGAGTAAAGGTTTAAAGGACTAAGATGGGTCATCTCCTTGATATATAACCTACATACAAGATATTCCAAGCTTCACCTGCACTTGTAAACTTCAAAGTGTCTACCACATTTTCTTGGGTAATTGAATAATGGAACAACATGGATCCAAATCCCCTTGCATTAGTTAGCTCAGAAACTTGGGTTTTAATAAGATTTTTGAAAAAGAAAGGATAGCCTTGCTCCTCAAATGATACTCTCAAATCGCTCATATATGTGTCTGATTCCTCACCAAGGCATTTTGGAATTGCCTTCTTTCATAACCCATCTCTAAAGATTTTGAGTGGAGTTTTGGGTAGATATGAAAGTGGGCATACTTGCATCACATATATTGTCAAGTCAAAAACCGAACCACACGGAAATACAAGTCATACACTAGATTAAGATGTGCAAATGTGTGGCATGGAAGATGATTCCTAATTCTAACTGTTTTTGGTACTCCATGCATCATGACTCTCTTTGTTGGATAGATGGATGATTCTTTGAAAAGTATGGGCTATAAAAGGAAATATTCATATATGTATTTTTTTCTTGAACGGGGCTTTGGACTTTCACGTTTGTTTATTGCTAAAAAATTTTCTCTCTTTTCGTGCCCCTTGGCATGTGTGTGTGTGTGTGTGTGTGTATATATATATTTTTGTCCCTTGGCATACTTTTTTTAAAATATAGCCCAGATCTCTTCTTAATGCAAACTTTGAATGGAGAGATATCATGATGGAATACGAGGAATAATTATATGGTGGAGGATGAATGCGCGACTCTTAGGGTAAGAGTCGGCATTTTTATTTGGTGGATAACAAATGCGCGGCTCTCAGGGTAAGAGTCGGTATTTTTATTTGGTGGAGGAGTGTACAACTCTTAGGGTAAGAGGTGGCGTTTTTGGTGGATGACAGAGTGCATGTTGTGCGCAACTCTTAGTGTAAGAGTCGGCATTTTATTGGTGGGTGCGTGTGAATCTTAATCATGGGTGCATGACCATAATCTCACATAGGTCACAACAATTTGACAAAACTCAATGATCCGACAAGCAGCATATGACTAAAGGTTTGCAGAAGTTAAACATGCCATATGGCTTTGGTGGGAAATTCATTATCATTGAGGAGCATGCCATCTCATTTTGATTTTGTAAAATAAATCCCAAGTCCATCATAAAAAGAGCAATGTTCAAATCATCCAGCTATATCACATACTCCAATTACTTGGACAACATGGGGTCCCTATGATAGTTGTTCACAAGTTATAGGAATGTTGACGAGGAATAAGGAGTATGCAAATTTTATCAAAGGATAGCATGGAGATGGCGTGTCAGAAGTTTTGTATTTTTAGATTATCAGATTTAAAACTTCAGAACTTAGGGAGATGTGAGGGTAGAGGTGCACAAACCACCGTTGAAGATGAAGGAGGTTTATGGAAGTCATGTGTCCTGTCCTTGTTGCGTGATGAGTCACTCGGTGTTGTGCAACGTGCAGGGGAGATCTTAAAGGTGTGTTAGGTATGCTTGAGAGATCTCCCCCACACTTATTCTTGTACCTGCTTTATTTTGATAAAAAGAAAACAAAACAAGAGCAACAACAACAAGGAAGGACTCTATTGGCTATAAGACCAGAGAGCAAGAAAGATATTATTATTATTTCTTTTTAATTGAAAACTTGTTCACACAACTTTTTATAAACAAGGCCAAGATAAAGATGTAGAGAAAGATATGCCTTGGTTTATCAGATTACTTTCATTGATTATGTCAACAACTCAAAGTTCATTGATCAAATTTCAACACCATGTCAAATTTTGATCAAAGAAGGCCATTTTAACCTAAACACCATGCTTAATTTAAAAAAAAGACCTATGGATGTACCTTATAAGACTACACCCAAACCAGAGTTTATAACATAAGCAAAGGAAGCATGAATTTGTATGATCAAATGAAGACAATTATAAGAAGTTGGTGAACATTTATTTACCTTCACATACCTGAGTATATGTACCGGCAACATATATGTATGAGGCGTTGAAGTTGTTGTTACAGCCAGCATGATGGTTCTACTCAGGTGATCTCCGAAGCCAGGCCACACACACATCAATGAGCATGAGCCATGGGCCTTGATGATACTAGCAAAGGTTCAGAAGAGGGTGACTCCCAATCTTTTTTTTCTAGTTCTCTTTCTTTTTTTTCTTTTTTAGTCCCCTCATCTCTCTTTTTTTTCTTTCATTCATTTTTTTCTTCTCTCTTGTTTTTATATCATCTCTCTCTCTTTTCAATATATATATATATATATATATATATATATTAACTCTCTCTTCTTTTTTTTGCAAGGCGAGGCTGACATCTTCATCATCATTTTTTGAATTACCCTTTGGTGTGCATGGAACTTGGGTTTCTCACCGTCCTCCCCCACACTAGGACTTTTGCATAAAAGTCAAGTGCAGAGTTAGGGCCTTCTTACGAGTGTGTTCCATTACCTAGGAGTGCATCAAGCTTTTGTAGTTGATGTCGTTCCATGTCGTCAAGCATCATATGACTCGAGTTCTTCTTAATCTTTCCTGAAATGGTTAGCGACATACCCGAAGGTGCATACTAACTTGACAACATGCCCTCACCATTTAAAGAAGATATATATATATATTTTGAAAATAACAATAGTAATAATTATATATATATATATATATATAAGGATAATCCGGGGTATCTCCCGGCAGTGCGTAAGTTATGGTCTTAAGCTTGACTGTGGGAACTTCTTCTTGCAGCAATCAATGGTGGTGTAGTTCCCAGCTTTACCACCAATCATAGGCATTAATATTCAAGCTGCAAGGTACGCCCCATCGTACTACTATGGGATTTGCAATGTTCATGACAAACATAAGCATTCACAACCATTCTCTCAAAAAGTTGAACAACTAGAATCAAGAGATGGTTGCGAGATCCTCGTAGAAGCAGGTGGTTCGAAGCGAAACAAACTCTGGAGACCTTGAGCATGAAACGTGAGGGACCTCAAAGCCATGCTTGTTAGCGGGCTCCTTCTTGGCTCCAGAGTTGTTGCTTCGGGCATGTCCGTGGCACGGAAGTTTTCATTCTCAAAAGATATATCATGGAGGATGATCACTTAACCTTGACCATTATCGAGAACAATGTTCTTGATGGCTAGAGGGACATGCATCTTGTTCGAGCACGGGCGCAGGAGAAGGATTCGCATGCTCGAACAAGTAGCTTTGCTTCGCCTTTAGGTTTTCGAGCAAGTGCTATGGCTGGCAGAAGCAAAACTTTCAAACTTCTCATCGGGGCTCCCTTCTTTATATATATATATATATATATATATATATATATATATATATATATATATATATATATATATATATATATATATATATATGAGATTTTCAAGAGGGTGCCCTATGAGAAGATCAAAATCGAGGATGGCATAGATCAGGAAGTATAAGAAACTTTGGTTCCGTTAATTTTCAATGGCACTACCCTAACAATCCCACAAAACTCAAAGATGAGTCCGGATGGACCTCTGAAAAGTTTGTCGGTCGGGACTAGCGGCATATCGCCCTAAAAGGGTTCCCGCTGGAATGAAAGTAGTCCCAACTGTGAGGTTGTGTAGGGCTTTCACAGAAGTCCCCCTTAATGAGCAAGACATGGTTGTGGGAGGTGGAAGAATATGAATTTCTTCAGAAGAACGTTTCACTTCCAACAAGCAACAACCGTACTTTCGATGACTCAGCATTAGGGGAGACTTCCTAAAAAATGTCAGAATTTTGTGCCAAGAAATGTTTCAAAGTTTTGCCATACTCCTCGAATTTTGATAGCGAACTCCGAAGGATAAAACATTCCTTCCTTCGGTGTTCATGGTTCGGGTGAGGGCTCAACAGACGAATCGAAGGGTGGCAAGGGAAAGGATTCGGCTGCTGAGGGCTCTTCAGAACTTGACATGCCCTTGTATGGAGGGGTTTGGGTACGATGACGGGAGAAGCGTGCTTCTCTAGGATGCAAACAAGGATTTTCCTCTATTTCGTCATGGTTTTTATGAAAATGGCCCTCCAACGGTTATGTCAAAGCATAGAGCAGCATCTATATCTAGATCCGAACAAAGGATATGCAAAAGCATATTATCGGATAAAGACAAGTCTAGGTCAGCATGTATAAACATTGTAAACCTGGCCTAGGCTGCACCTATGGACTTCTTCTCTTTTTGCTCAAAATCGTGGTTTGCCCTTGGTAGAGCGGCGATACGAGACATGGGTAAGAATGCAAGATAAAACTTGATCTTAAGTTCATCCCATTCTCTATTCGCACTTTCTACGGCATCAGTATACCGTTGTTTTGCCTTCCCTTAGGGGAGAACAGAAACAACTTTCACTTAAGAATTTCTTGTGTCATGCCAGGAATGCTTAGGCATGAACATAATTCCTCGAATTTTTGCAAGTGGTCAAAAGAATTTTCATTGTCGTAACCAAAGAAGGGTTTTGTCCAAACCATAGCTTTGAATCTCGGGTGGAGTTCACAACTGGATGGAAATTTTGGCTTTGAAAAAGAATGTGGTTCAAAGAATTTTGAATTTGGAGCTGGCTTCATGGTGAAGGGATTGGATAAAAAGGAATATTTTGTTTTTATAAAAAGAAAAAGATAAAAGATTTTTTTTTGATAAAACACAAGAATACACGGGTGAACTAGGTTCGGAGATAAATACGACAACCGTTCCCCGGCAACGGCGCCAGAAAGCTTGTTGGCGCTTCTTAGCGTCAGCAGAAAAGTCCGCAAGCGCACGGAAGTACCGTTGTAGCCTTCACCCGGAAGTATTCAGGGTATCGTAATTTCCCAGAGGAACGGTCTTTGTACTTAGTCTCTTAAACAAGTTTACTCAGAAGAGACAGAAGGGATAGCTTGGGTAGAGAGGTTCTTCTAAGGTCGAACGCATATAAGCGATGGTAACTTCCCCACTACTTGCTTGCTTCAGGCCCACTGACGTACCTGGTCTGCCAAGCGATACTAGTATCAGCGCTATTCCGCGGCCGAACGTGGGGGGATGCTGGTACGAGTGGACAGGGCTGTCACCACCTGCCACCTACCCCTCTGCCCGTGGACGCGCGCAACATATGAAGGTAGACTCTGACCTAGACTCCACGTCTACGAAGGCGACTACTACTCTAGCGGCGTACAGGAACATCCGTCTTTATCAGGAGTCCTCTTACTAGAGCATCCGTCCAAAGGACGAATGACGATCCCACAAACAAGTAGCTTTATGGAAGTAACATGCTTAATGAATCAAACCAAAGTTGAACACGAACTTCTTACTTCAAGTAGCAAGATGATCGTAGAGGTACAAGTTGGATCAAGTGCCGATAAGCCCAGCACTTCGTCCATCCGGAGGCAGAACTGCTTCGACTCCGCTCTTTCTCCAGCTCTTGTCCCTCTCTCACTCCCTATACTAAATTAGCTATAAACTAATGGAATGAAGCTTGCTCTTCCTCTCTACATTGTGACCTCTTATGTTGGTGAGTGAATTGATGAATAGGGTGTAGAGAGGAGGCCTCCTTTTATAGCTTGAGAGGAGGGGGTTCTATGCAAAAGGATCATCCTCACATGGAAAGATCCAAACCGACCTCCAAAGGGCGGTTTTCACTTGCCATCTATGTTGATCGTAGGTGGGACCGTCCTTGGAGAACCGCCCTACACCTGTCAGAAGAAAACTGGGTCTGAGAGGCCCCACTCGGGGGCGGCCGGTCCCCTGGTGGGCCCATCTGGCCACCACCTTTTGGGAGCACGTGGGCCTCGTCGATAGCTTCGTTTTGACTAGTGATTCAGCCCAATCGGAGTTCGGATGAGTGAGTTATGGCCAAAATACTCAGGCCTACTCGTGGAGTCTTAAATTGGATTCGAACTTATATATCTTTTTATTGGGAACTCCAAATAATGCAAATAATATATGCATTTTGATCAGCGCGACGAGCTCTCCGCAATGGTGTAGTCCATTTTATTATTTGAGATATTTTTATGTTGTGAAAACTCGGATATTCCTGTAACGTAGTGGAAAATAGCAAAACTCGTGGAACTTGTTAATTAAAGAATATTTTTCTATGATGTTCCATGGATTTATATTATTATTGGCGGTATAAAATGTGACTTAAGGACCGCCAACAGGTGCCGGCGATGCGAGTGGCGGAGCAGGACCTGCAGGACCAAACGGAAATGGTGGCTGAACCACCGTGTCAGTGGGAGAAAGGAAGGAGAGGTCAAGATCGGAGATGGAAGGAGGTGTGGAGGTGGTGGAGAAAGGGAAAACGGACTCGTCAAACACCACGTGTCGAGATATGAGGACCTGGCGAGAGGTGAGGTCATAGCAGCGGTACCCCTTGTGATCTGGGGAGTACCCAAGGAAGACACACAGGGTCGACTGGGGTGCCAGCTTGTGAGGAGCAGTGGCAGTGGTGTTGGGGTAACACGCACACCCGAAGACACGGAGGTGATCGTAGCGAGGAGGGGTACCAAAGAGGGCGTGGTGTGGTGTAGGAGCTGGGCAGGCAACGGAAGGTAGACGGTTAAGTCGTAGTACCCCGGGTGGCCGAGGAGCTGCTCCGCCTCGGCGAGCTGACGTGCCAAGGCAGCGGCTGCCTCGCGTTCCCGCTCCAAGGCCAGGGTAGCCGCGCTCACGCGCGCCGTGCCTTCCGCGGTGGCAGTCCGGGCGGAGATGAGAGCGGCGGTGTGGTGGGGATCGGAGAAGAGAGCGGCGTGGAGGAATGGGGTCCCCGGGGCCCCAGCCGCGCCGACCAGGGAACCGGTCGCAGCCATGGGGTGGGGTGGCGCGAATGGGTGCGGGGCAGGGGCCACCGTGAGGGGTCCTCGGCACCCGGCGCGGTTGGGGCATGGTGCCAACGTGCGGCGGCGAGCCTCTGCCGCCCGCGCGGCCAAGGCAGGGCCCGGCGGTGACGGCGGCGCGCCCCCAGCGCCTGGGGGCGGCCAGAGGCGCCCCCCCCCCCGCCGTGCGCAGCAGGAGGGCGCGGGGGTGGCGGCAGCCTGCCCTGGCGGGGGTGCGCCGGCCCCCACAGAGGCGGCTTCAGCGGGCGGCTTCGCCATTTGCGGCGAGAGGAGCCGCTGGCGGCGGCCCGCCGGGGGGGCTGTTTGCCCAGGGGGAGTAAGGGTAGAGGAGGAAAGGTGGAGAAGTAGGTGGGTGAGGGAGGAGGAGGGCGGGCGGCCGCCGGCCATGGTGGCCAGAGGAGGGCGGCGGCGGCGGCTGGGAGGAAGGGAGGGAGGGAGGAGAGAGGAAAGAGAGACTCTAGTTTGATACCATGTTAGAATGAGTGATTAGATTATTAGGCAAACCCTAGAAGGGTAGCTATATAGCAGTACATACATGGGCCTCATGGGCCTAATACACACACTCTAACAGAAAAAATAACATTTTTCAAAGAGACCTTGGCCACTAATAATCAAAAGCATAATAAAAATATTGGTGTGCTCAATATTTGTTCATTTTGAGTTGTGCAAGTGTTTATATTTTCACACAACATGTGATGGTATTGTTGTGTTGTTTGTTTATTTATTTATAAGACGTCGAGTTATGTACGACACAACAACACCATCTCATGTTATGTCCCTGGGGCTGTTCGCCTTTTGTGGCACTCATGTAGGCGTATAGGTCCACCTTTCTAACTCACAATAAGTGCACACAATAGCAATCTATTTGTCGAGTCAATTTTCTCTATGAGATTAATTCTTTATCACTGAAATTTAGTATGAGCCATAAAATTCATTTAATTTAAATTAGACCAAGACTAACTTAATCTAAAACAAATAGCTATCTCTTTATTTTTGGCATAAGCACTGTGAAACAAATGGTACGTCTCGTCCCGTCGTAATTCACATTCACGTTTGTTAGTCACCTCTGAAATGCTACGAAGGTGGTTTAGAATACTCTATGACATACACCTAGTTTACTGCCTTGAGTTAAGTAGTCAACTTAGAATAAGTTGAGGGGTGAGATAAATTTAGACATCTATTCTAATCTATTATACACACAGTAAGATAGTAACTAGTAAGGTTTATTGGGTTATGGACTATTACAAAGAAAGTAATGGTGTCTATTTGTTACAACATGCTTTTAGACTCTTCGTATAACCTTTTGACCAGAATTATAATTGTCTTTCCCTCGCCGACTCGTGTTGTGAAACTTGGAATTTCACGTGGAAGAGCCGATGCTCTATGGTGAAGTGGACTGCCATCCATCGGTGCTTCAGGTAGGAAATCCACTTATATATAACTAGCAAAATATGTACGTGCGTTGCAACGGAAATCAAACTCTATATCATTGTTAGACGCAAGTTATTATATACTTTTTCTCTTGTTGGAGAACAAAGAAATATTTTAGATTTAAGTATGTCATAACTTCAATTTTCAAACTTTCTATGTGCTACTATATAGTTAAATATATTGAGTCCATTGCCTTCTTTATAAAACCCTTAAAATATATTTTTTAATATTAATGTAATTAAAGTCACCAAAGAATTAGTTACTGAGATGTAAAGCATTGATCTAAAGATTTAGACTGCATCTCGAGTTTTTAGTTTACTGATCTAGATTTTGCTAAAAATAAGTTTTGTTTTTAATAAAGACTATAATGATTTGGTGATGGAACTATTTTTTTAGAGAAGGATTAATGATCCAAGGACAAATAATATTTTATTGAATATTTTTTTCACAGTTGATGATGAAAAAAATGAATAGTTATCAGAGTTATTGAACAGGTCGAAAACAATTGAACTAAGTGGGCGAAGGAACTGGTAGGAAAAACATATCAACAGACGAAAAGAACCAATAAAAACACCAACACAGTACACTCAGAAAAATCAAAACCAAACGGAAACATACTCACTGGACAATATACGCAACTTAATTCAATAAGTTTTTGTTTTTTTATTTTAACTCAACCAAATGCCATTTATTTTTTCAGTGCAATGTTAAAAGAAATCTTATTTTGACCGAAAAAATCCTACTACAAGTAGGAAACACATTATTTATGATGCTATATTATTACACTAATAATGTTAAGATGAGCAGAAGGCCCATTAAAGATGGATTCTTTCCAAAAGACCAATACTAAGAGCAGCGCTCATCGTTTCTCAAAAAAAAAGAAAAAAAGAAAAGAGAAAAACAGCGCTCAGCACTTCACAGCAATCATCAAGTTTTTAAGATGAGCAGATGCTATCAGCCCTGTTTTTTTTACCAATCAGTGTTATTTTCAACCACGAATAGTATTTTTCTCTCACAACAAATCAGCACGAGCCGAAATCAGCGGCTTATTTTCAGCCAAAAAGAACATGGCGGGGACCACCCACTCCACCTGTCAGCCTCACATCTTGTTCTTATCTGCTCATTCCCCATCTTCCACGAGTTGGCAGAAGTCAGCATCTGCTTCCATCGCCTCTGTAGCCTCCAGCTCGCCCCGACGCCTCGGCGTCCAGCGCTTGCACGCACTCATGCCTCTCTAGCCTCCAGCTCGCCTCGGCGTCCTGCTCAAAAATGAAAGCACGGAGGAGCCACTAAGGAGACCTGCCGCAGCCGTGCCCGTGCCCGTG